>CM067217.1:60872858-60963831 GCA_034190945.1 Octodonta nipae | reverse complement strand
CCGTAAACAATTTAATTAGAATAATTCATATGACAACACCGTGTAAAACCGGTGTCAAATGAGTCGTTCAACATGGTGGTGTAATATTACACGATATAGCAATTCCCAGGAAATACGCAAATGCCCATCGCACGTGTAAAACTGCTGATGCTGACAAGCAAGACGTAGCTTATAAATGCACATGCGATGGCTGGAGCGTCATTAAGTGTATCGCATTCAATTATCTCATTTACATTGTTTAACGTAATTTTTGAAGTAAAATATTTAATTTGTGTTTTAAATAAAAATAATTTTTTAAAAAAGCATTGTGTTTGTGAAGATATAAAATATATATATATTGTGTATTCTAAATTACGGTGAAAGTGCCGTTAACATTATTAAATCGGTTTGGATATTTTATAATACTAACCCGAAAAATGACATAGCTAACACCTTTTAGAAGCACAATAAAATAAAGGAAAAATTTTCTGGTTTTGGTATATTGAAATTTTTTTAATGACAAATACAGGTGACAAGTGCCCACGTTTACACATATGAAAATAGATGAGCAAGGGAATGAATTAGATAACTTGAGATTTCTTTTGTTTCGACACCGACACCACACACTACCTTGATCTTGAAATACCGATACCATTCAATTCACTGTGTAAGAAGCAGAGACCAGGTAAAATATATTTTGAGTTTCTTCTTTTATAGAATATCATAAATACATAGGAAATAAACTAATATAACATTTAATTTATATAGAAAACCTGCAAAATTTGCATCTAATATAAACTCGATATCTCTCTTTGCAATATATTACATTATGGACTTGACGTATATCGGAAGTCAGAAAGAACGCTATTAATTTCATACACATTTACAATTCATCGGATATCAGCTTTAACTTGCAAGTTAATAATTCAACAAATTTTATTTGGCACTTATAGAAATTTAAATTAAGAATTAAATTACACATTAGGATTAATAATTGTGTCACAACAAAATAGTGACAACTATTTTAATTCTCCTAAAATTTATTATCATTACAAATGATAACACACGGAAATATAAACAGAGATAGGGAATAACAAGAAACGGGAAGTATAATTCGTAAGAAGCTTTCGCTTCACAGGCTTTCGCTTCTATCGTTCAATCTTAAATGATTGCCGCTCCATTTAGGGTTCCGTATATAAAATATATGGATACCCTTATAATCTCACTCCGGATTTCTGCCTCTGTCACATCACAGCAATTTTCTCCTAAACTACTGGACGGAAGAGGTTGAAATTTGGTATCAATGTATAGTTCCCCCCTGATCTCCGAAAGTACTGAGCCTAAATTTAAAAAAAAAATAGGAAATATAGAACGTTGCCCGAACTTTACAGGAAAAATAAGGAGAAACCATTAATATTAATTTGAGGGGCAAATTATAGAATTAAATAAGATTTTAAAAATAAAAAAAAATTCAAACGCATCCTGTAATATATCAAATGAAGGGTCTCATTCTGAGGAACACAAATATATTTTTATCATATTTAAAAAAATATATATTTAAAAAGATATTAACCAAAATATACCAACATATACCCATCCCCCCCCTTAAACCCGAAACTATAAAACGTAAAGTTTTGAAAAAAAATAGAGGTATAGGATATGACCTGAAGTTTGCTGGAAAAATAAGGAGACACCCCTAATATTTATTTTGGGGGGCAAATTATAAAATTAAATGTAAAATATAAAATTAAAATTATTTCTAACCCATCATGTTATATATCAAATGAAAGCACTCATTACGACGAAAACAAATATATTTTTTTCATATTTTTTAAATAAATTAATTGGAAGATATTAACAAAAATATTTAAAAATTTACCTATCCCCCCCCTCTTACCTCCGAAACCATAAGCAGGAAAATTTTGAGGAAAAAATGAAGATATAGCCCCTCACCTGAACTTTGCTGGAAAAATAAGGAGAGAGAGCTAATATTTATATTTTGGGGGGCAAATTATAAAATTAAATGGAAAATATAAAATTAATTTTTTTTCTAACCCATCATGTTATATATCAAATAGAAGGGCTCATTATGACGAAAACAAATATATTTTTTTCATATTTTTAAAAGAAATTAATTAAAAGATATTGACAAAAATATAAAAAATTTGCCCATCCCCCCTATTTCGGAAACCATAAGCTGGAAATATTTGACAAAAACGGAGGTATAGCCCCTCACATGAACTTTACTGAAAAAATAAGGAAAAACCTTAATATTCATTTTGGGGGGCAAATTATTGAATTAAATGGAAAATTAAAAATTATAATTGTTTCTAACGTGTCAGGTAATATATCAAATAATAATATTTTAAAATATATTAAAAAAATATTTTAAAATAATTACCCATTCCCCCCGTTATTCCCAAACTATAAGACCAAATTTTTTTGTTTATTGGAAAAATATGAAAAATCCCTAATTCTATTATTTGGCCCTCAAATAATAGAATTAAACGGAAAATAAATTATTAGAAAACCCCATAGTAATTTTAGGGACAAATTATACAATTAAATGGAAAAGAAAGATTCAATTTTCAAAAGTATCATGTAATATATCAGATAAAAGGCTCATTATGTGAATTACAAATATATCATATTTTTAAATCATTTGTTTAAAAGATACTAACAAAAATATTAAACATCGACTTAATTCCCATTTTAGAAACTACACACTACTCATATTTTATTTATTTATTTGTATTTAATAATTTGAATAACAGATTTAATAATTTGTAATTTAAAACTTCACCTATTTTGCCCTTTATCTTTCAATCTACAGAGCCTTAAAATTCAGACAGTAGATTATAAAAGACTTCTCTGAAAATTTATTAGTAAAAGAAAACTCTAATGTTAATTTTTGGGATCCAAATTAGAAAATTAGATACATATGTATTCTGATCAAAATTAAGTGAATCCTGAAGCAGATAAAATAAAAATGTCTATGTGTGGAAAATCAAAGTGTATATTTTTTATAAATTTAAAACGCTTCCTTTAAAAGATATAAGCGTAAATATAAGAAATGCACTCATTCCCTGTTTGTCTGAAACTGGAATATTAGAATCTTGAAGGTGGTACGGAACCCTAAGTATGCGAGTCCAACTCGCACTTGACGAAATTATTTTAAAAATGACACTATAGTTGCTTTCGATGTATCTGTTGTTTTGCAGTTGGCACATTAAATGCAACGCATTACCCCCATCGCGAGTTCAAAATTGTAGAAAGTTCAACAGATTGCTAAAATTGGCCGGTCATATATATTTAAGTGAATCGGCGTCTATTGATATTTAACAAAAAAACTTACCGTCCCCTGGGATTGAACAAGGGATACAATTCAAGGCTTTGTTGAAACCAGGAATGTAGCATAAGTATTATGCTTATTTTCAACGCCCTCTGCCTCGACCTCAGTTATGAATAACCAAAGTGGTGCTCTTTTTGTAACAGAAAGCAAATTCCTATACAGATATTATTTACCTCAAAGTAATCTAAGTCACTTCACTGTGATGCTTGTAAGCATGTAAGCAGAGGATACACGTGGTATATACAGTTTTAAAAGCAGAAGATCGCGTTACAAGACATAATTTACGGAATAAAATCGCAAATGAGCCTGTTGATTTTTATTAAGCGTACTAAAAATGTCTTTGTTAGGGGTCTACCAGAAATTGCATGAGACGTCAAGCAAAAACGGAGTATGACTACAAGGTACTGAAGGAGATACTGCAAACCACTGAGTGCAATTCTGTTCCTTTAACATTTTTAGAGTTGGAAAAACCATAACAAATCTCCTAGAATGGTAAAAGTAATCATGAAAAATGATACTTTCTAACAAAAAGATACTACTGCATAAGGCAAGTACTAAAAATATAACCTATTATAGATGATAAGACTCTGATACAAATTGAATTCCTGAAGGTACTAACAGAGGAGCTGGAAACAAGAAAGAAAAAAGGTGAATCAAAATTAACTATAAAGTATACTCGTGGAGTACCAAAACTTGTCAATTTTCTTCATTAGCCCTGAAAATAGTTTTGAAAATTTTACACCAACTTCGCAGCAATACTGACACCCTAAATTTATTAAACTAATATGTAACATTCAAGAATTAATACCTACAATAGTAATTATCGCTGAAACTTGGTTAAGAACGAAGGATTCTGACTCTACTTAACATCGATGGATATAACCTCTACGGGTGTGTTCATCAGAATACAAGGGTAGGAGATGTATGCACATATTTTTCTACAGAAAGTACTCAACAATTTTCTGTTGTCCCCCTAAACATCTCTGTTCCAAACATGCTGCTATGTATAAAATTCTCCCACCGCTCTTTGGTTATTCGTGTAGCAGTTTTATACCGTCTTGGTGATTCTAGAATTTAGGATGATGTCATTTTGATTGAAAAATTGGTACAGCTGTTTGATTTAGAAAATTTTGTTTTATTAGGAGACCTTAATTTCATAGACAATTCATGACATTTATTTACCATACCTAAGGAATTAACTACAGCTAAAAACGTTTTTGACTTCGCTGTTAATGGCTTCATATTTATTGATGTAAATTGCAAAATTTATATAAAGCCATTAACAACGAAGTCAGAATAGACGTTTGGTTTTCCTAATTATAATGATCTTGGCATAACAATCACGAAGAATTTGAATTGGTTGGAACATGTGTTAAGTGTCGCACAAAAAAATCAAAAAGTAAATTTTACTTCCTCAAAAAGACATTTGGAAAAATGTCTGTTCAAACTTCCACACGTCTATGTAAATCATATATTCGTCCTTTAATGGAGTGCAGTGGGCCCGTATAGTGTCCAGAATTAGTAAGTGATAAAGATCTAAAAAATATACAACGTCAATCTACCAGACTATTATTCGGACGAGAAGGACTAGATTACTCTAGTAGACTATCATCAACTGGGTTGCAATCTTTTGACTCACCTCGACAACATGGTGATTTGATTGATATTCTGGATATTACGGTACAACTTTGGAAATTTGAGGCATTTGTTTACATTGGACAGCAATAGCCGAATACTTGGTCATAACATGAAGTGTTAAAGAAATCAAGACAAAAGTTTTTCAGTATTCATGTTTTTATAATTTAGAATAGTTTACCAAGAGAAATCATAAAATCTCCATCAGTTAACATTTTCATAATTAGATTAGACAATTTTATGCTTACTTATCTATGTTTTTCAAACGTGTTTGCTTTGCTGTGTTATATATGTTTCATATTATTGTATATTCTTAGTTATATGGGCTCAATGAGTCTTTCGAACTCTGCCTTATTTAGATTGTAATAATAATAGTGATAATAGTGAATCCTTGGAAACAGGTAAAACTGTTTCTAATCTGGGAACAGATAGGAATTGGCTTCCTCTCGCGCACTGACTAAACAAGTCAGTCAGAGGTCTGCATAATAATCTATGAGGCATTTAATGATTTTAGAGTTAAGGTAATAACTGTCTCTTTTAACACTATTTTTTTTATCTGCAACCTTTTCGTATCACTGGATGAAATTTGAAGCTAATTTCATTGTGTGCTTCCAAAAAGGTAAAAACGTTAAAAAAAAACAAATAATCTCTTGGACTATTTTGAAGATATGTCAATAATTTATTGCTAAATTTGTTTTTTATGAATTGAAATATTTTTTTGCCATCACAGGCGCACATTTTGACAACTTTTTTCAAATTTACTATTTTGCCATAAATTTTGTATTAGAATACAATATATAATGTCATGTTGAATCCAATTATTGAGATTAATGATTCTGTTGTAAGTTTAGGAGAAACGGACGTGTGGCAAAATTATTTGGCTTTCAACTAAATTCTTTCACTAATAGTAACCTATATAATTAAACAGCTGGTCTAGCCCATCTAGGCGTTGGTAGGCAAATATTAGTTATATTGAATAAAAACAAAAAGCACTTTAAAACACAAGCTTAATACAATACTTCGCACAAAATCAGATCCAAATTGGATGTGCCGTTGTAGAGATTAGCTTAGAGTACAGTACACATAAAAGTCGAGTAAATAGTTGAAGCCAAATAAGCATTTATTTAAGTTATCACTGATACATTAACTAATTCTAATCAAATTTCCAGGTAAGCCATAATATATGACACAGTTTGGTGAGTATTAAAGTAATGTTTATCTAATTTCGAAGTGCAAGAGTGAATTTATTCTTGGTTAAAATATTACTAATCTTTCGAAAGTTTGTTTCGATTATCACCTTCGTAAGATTCCCCAGAATAAGATTCAAGATTTCTCCAACGTGCAAATTGTTTCTTTCGATCCAAAGAATTTTTAGTTAGTTTGTTCAGCTCATCTTCAACAAACAAGTTTCGAAATTGAGCATCTTAACAAGTTACTGTTAACTAGTTAGAAGTTAATAGTTTTTATGTATTGGTTTTTATTCTTAATTATACTAACAACATGACTAAACTACTGTTACAAAGTTTTTTGTTCTTCTATGCAAAAAGATTCCAAACTGCGGTTTAAAGAACATTTTACATTACGCCACTGAACTTGTAAGGTTTCGAATGTTATACAAAAAAACCGACACTAAAACAATTTTCCTCTTATGAACCAACGAGATACTAGAGGGAAAGTAAGCAATAATACTGAACGTATTCTACAATTAAGGAAGCAGGGATTATAAACTGATGGAACGGTTTTAGCAGTTAGTTGAAATCGAGTTCATTTATGATATAAACTGAAGACAGCCAACTGACAGTAGCGTAGCATTTTTTTATTAGTAAATTATCAAACTCTAGTTTTGACAAAAGACCTAAAGAAAGAAATTATGTTGGAAATTTTGTAAATCAGGAAGTGGCTTACGTGGAGTATTACGCCTATTACAGATATTGAGATAGAAGAAGTGTGTAAAGGGTTTCCCGATAAAATTAATGAGGGATTAAATAAGATCTTGATAAACAAGCCGAACGAAAAATATTACAAGGAAATATGCAAGTTGAACCCAAAATATACAAGAAACCAAACCCTAACGCCAAATCTTTATTTAAAATACTCAACACCATTTCAACAACTCTAAATTGTCCTCTTCATTGAGTAATCCAAACCAATGTCCACACAATAGTCATCACATCAGATTTTTAGGGGTTTGACTCTGAAGTAAAAAGATTTTTATTTATTTTAAGCAAAAACGTGCATCTGATTAAAAAAAGTTAACTGATCATATTTGTTAGAAATGAATGAGGATTTAAAAATGATTTTTATTTTAAGCGGAATCAGTGGCTTACCATCAAAATGTGCCAAAATATGGCGGCCAGATTGTGCATGAACGCCAGTAGTGGAATTAAAAAATTAGGTACCTCATAAAATACTGCCTGATGCGTAGAACTCCTATACCAAATTTCAATTAAATATCTAGAGTGGTATTAAAGATATTAAAATTGATTTATTTTTAAAGAATTTTCCACCCTGTATCTCATAAGTTAATTTCTTTAGAACATACATTCATATACAGTTTTTTCATTAAAAATGTCCCTAGAATAACTAATAAAATATTGATATACAATCAGGAAACACTCTGTGTATAACTATAGTTAAAAAACATTACTTATAAACTATACAATTTCTGACTACACATCTGGATAGAGTTAAGGGGTATCTGAATATTATTTTACAAAATTTTGCTAACAAAATAAAATAATTATTTCGTATTTCTTGGGCTTTTTCTTACCCTAAATAATAATTGATTACACACCCGATCACGACTAATTTTGGAGAAAAATTACAAAGGAACTTTTTTGTTCAGGTTGAGCGATAAAATCTGAATAAAAATATGTTAAAAAATATTTCAAACCTATTGTGAAGAAGTTGCTCCTGGGCGACTTCTTAATTTGTCCTGGGGCAGCTTACGAAGGCAATTGTGCAAAAAAAGTATTGAAAATATTTTTACGAACGAAACCATAGTTTTCGCCTGGTCTAATACAATATCTTTAATTTATATATCATAAGTCAATCAATAAGTAGAAAATCTTTTGTAGTGTAACATAATATATTTTTGATAATAACGTTTTTCGGCGTAATACTGTCATGGAAATGATTGTTATGTTTCCATAGACGGCGCCTAGTCATAACACACTTAAATATTGACAATCTATGGACTATAACTTCAAACTGATCTTGAGCATGTGCTTTTAAATCTTATTTATATAAACTATAGAGCTTTTCGGGATTTTAGCTGAAAACAATAAAAAAACATCATGGTTAATATCCCGACTCTTACCAATTTTTCCTTTGTCAATATGTAACTATTTAACTAAGCTCTCACGTTAGCTCTACTAATAAAGTTGGTGTGATTATTCTCTGTCGGGAACATTCCCAAAGTTGCGTTATTTATAAAAACCGGACTCAGCAAGTGTAGAGATATGGTGAAGCAGTTGTTTGTAAAACTAATATATTGCGAGCTTAAATCAAGGTAGGTTTCATTAGACAATTAAACAGCAAATTGATGAGTGTGCAACATTGAGTTTGTTTGCGCTGTTTAGCATTAATGGCCTAAATAGTATGGGCAAATTAATTAAACTCATTAATTATATTATCAATAACGCATATGTAGACATAAAGGTTTAACGTTTTATTATCTGCTTTTGTAATTATGATTCGTCGTTCTTAAAACTAAATAGCTTACATCATATACTTAAGAAAATTAAGTGTCATTGCTGCTTTATTGCATCAACCAAACTGCTGACTTTTTGCTTAATTTTATCTACCAATAGAATTGCAATGACACTATACACATCCTCCTAAATCCAACAACTGTCAAGTTTTATAAGTAAACATACAGTGAGAATTATTAACAGTATGTTTGTTGCTCACTTGTACATTGGTTATGTAAATATTTTATTAAAAATGTTATGATTTTGATGTAGATTACTTGTAGAATATTACATGGCTGTAATTGAACAAATTTTATATTTTAACTAAAAATGAAATTACATTTTAGAATTAATGTACAGATTATTCATGGTATAATCTATAGTTTGTAGTGAATGGAATGTCTTCGATGACACATTACATATAATATCCAAAAAAATGTATGAATTAGATGTTGCGGTTTTAGTTCAATGCTGGTTCAATGCAAGTATATAATTGACGAAGGACCTTTAGCGGAACAATCAATAAAACACGTGCCGTCGCGTAAATTAATTCACCAAATAAAGTTAATCACTAACCTTTTACGTCGAAGCTCTGCAGGTAGTGTTTTCTTGGTTCTTCATTGTTCAGAGGCTAGCCCCGCAGCGGCAGGAACAGTTTTTAGAGCTTCATCTGGACAACACGTTACACAAAAAATATCGACGTAATGATCATTGATTGAGCAAACAAAAAAATGCGGGTTTAACAACAAATGATGCGTTTTTGTAAACACAAAAAGGAACAAAATGAAAGCGGTTTAGCGGTTGTTACGACCGGAACTAAGAACTCGCGGAATCGTAACACAATAACAACAAAAAGCGGCCGTCTTAAGACGGTATCAAAAGCGTCCGAATAGCTCGGAGTACAATACAGGAAACATGAAACCTGTCTATATTTTACACGAAAAAAACACGTAAAATTAGCATTACCGCGACGGAAGGTTTTGGAAAAAGTGCAAAAGTTTAAAAATCAATGAAGTAATTCAATCAAATATCAAACAATACACTAAACAAATTGAGGGAACGCACCATTCCGCCTGCCTTGAATTACTAATTTCAAAACTAGGGGTCCACTGGCAGTGGACAGAGCTTTACAAGAGGTCGCTTCAAAGTACCACTTGCAGTTCTAACTGTAGCAACGCGTACAACACCATCACCTCCAGGATATACGTCAATAATGCGCCCTAATGGCAATTCAAAGGAAGGGAAGTGTCTTGCTTTAAAATAACAAAAGTACCTGGCTTAACAACCTCCGAGCCATCAGTCCATTTGCTCCGTTGATGAAGAGTATGTAAATATTCTTGCGACCAACGTTTCCAGAATGCCTGATGCAATCGACGCAGTAACTGCCATCTGTTGAGACGATTAGATGGGACAGATAAGAAATCAGATTCATGAGGTGCTGTTAAAGGTTCCATTGTAAGAAACATTCCAGGACTCAAGGTGGTAAGATCCGATGGATCGTTGCTACAAGGGGTTATAGGTCGCGAGTTTAAAACTGCTTTGACCTGTGCAAATACAGTAGAAAGTTCTTCGTAGGTTAGGATTTGATCTTCAACGATACGTCTTCAGGGAGCTATGACAATACGAATTACTTTCTTTGCGGTTAGAATCCAAAATCGTTGCTGCAAAAGAAATTGGACGGTTTGGATTCCTGCGTGAAGATGACAATTTTCGACAAATAGATTAGTCAAACGACTTTTACTTGGTAGCAGTGCGGGAAATTTAGTATCAAATGGCAATGGAGCATTAGCCAATCTACTACCAAATCTAAGAATTCCCTGTTCATCAAGTAACGGCGAAAGTTTACGAAGCGATTTGGGCAAAACTTTTCGTTCTCGAAGAAGGGAAATCTCTTTAGAAAAATATTGATGTTGAACATATCGGAAAATGCGAAGCTGAGCCTGATATAACTCAGCAGCCAAAAGCCATAGCAGCCATAGCCCCTACTGTCTGGATTGCGAGCGTTATCAACAAAACGACAAATATGAGCTATAATGCGGGTAATGCGATTAATAGAAGAATGTTCTTCTAACAAAGTACCAAATAAATTTGGTGAAGCGGTGACTTGAAGCGCCACTATACGGGCTTCAGTCATAACTAGCGGTGACATGCTTGTGTCTGAGCAATCATGTGGCAAACAAGCGGTAAATAACAATTGTGGGTCTTTCCACCAAAGTGTATTGCCTAATAACTCTGATATCAAAGTGCCGCGGGAACCCAAGTCATTGGGGTTATCAAAAGATTGAATGTCAAACCAATGTGAAGAAGGAAATTTTTCCTGAATGTAAGCAACTCGATTACTGACAAATATCTTCCAACGCCGCAGGGAAGAACTAAGTTCATGGCTTACGACTACCGTGGAATCTGACCAGCAACGAATCACCTAGAACAACAAACGACTATTAAATTGCTCATAAACATAATGAGCTAACTTAGCGGTAAGGACTGAAGCACACAGTTCCAATCTGGGAAGTGACAAAGTTTTCAAAGGGGCAACTTTCGATTTAGACAACACAAAAAAACTTTGACGAATTCCAGATGCGGTTTCCAACACAAAATAAACAACAGCGGCATAACCTTTCTCAGAAGCATCACCAAACGGTGAAGTTCACAACTAGAAAAGTTTTCTATAGCAAGCAGAGGAGGCAAAACTAAATTGTTTATTATTTTCCTGTAAAGTTAGGTGGTGCCCTATATCTCTATTTTTTTTTTCAAAATATTAGGTTCAATAGTTTTGCAGATAAGTAGGGGGGAATGGTTGATTTTTGTAAATTTACTCCCCGAAGTATCCTATAGCTCAAAGTTTCTTCATTTACCATATGTACCTACTTCTGATCGGGCCACCAAACTATACACTGATATCATATTTCAATATTTTCCGTGCATTAGTTTGCTGCGAAGCCTACTCTTAGATTTTCCAGGGGAAAATGGATCCTGTACCAAGGTGGCAGGGAGTGGGAACATATAACATATGTCTTATTTTTAAATTTAAGCTTAAGTTGATAGAATCTGATTTAAAATAGAAAGACAGTCTATTTCGAAAATTAAAATCAATATATGTTGAATTAATGTTAATTCTTTATTTTTTGTAAATAAAAGATTATAAATCAAGATAGATTGCCAAATTGTAATTTTATTTAATGTACTTTGAGCATATATGACTTTCTTCACTGAAACGGTTCTAGCTCATAAATGTAACCTATTACCAAGAACAAACAATTCGGCTTATCGTCAAGGAACTATGACCGATCAAGTAAAAAATTGTTAAAGTAGGCTCGTCCTACCCTACCATAGAAAAAAAAATGATGACGATATCATATAAAACTATTACTATGTTGCTCTCTACTGCTACTAATGCATTTCACAACCAATATATACAATAAAATGCCCTGCTTACAAATTTTCTGTTAAAATACTCACCTAATTAAATTTCAGAGGAATTTTCATTTGTGGAATTATGAATAATTATTATTATGAAATACATACTTGATGACGATGTTGCTTAATTAGAAATTGTGTTGAGATGGTTTCAAATAAAGTGTTAAAAGTTATGCTGGAAACAGAATCATAAGCAGAGTAAAGATATTTAAACCATATTATGTTTCACTTTGTATACGACATTATGGTGTAGAGTTCGCAAAGTTTTCCGGGATCTTAATTACACAAATGAGCACCAAAATCTGAAACAAAACTGTGCTGTAAACTCTATGGGGATTTACATGTATTTAAGTTCTAATTAAATTACTTTTTGTGTTATTATTAGAGACGACACTATCAACTTTAATAAGCTGGCTAAAATGTATTACAATTGAGTATTCATATATGCTTGCCGATTAATTAACTTATTTCCATATAATGTCAGTTTGAATAATTATAGAAGGCCCTATTTAAAAATAATTGTTGGGTGTTTAATTCAAAGTTGTAGAAATAATTATTAACAATTATCAACTGTCCCAAACATAATAGCTAGATATTTAGGTACTAGTTTTAAGTACGACACTGAGTTACTAAAACTATTAATATATCAGTTACAATCAACTATTTTAGTGATTTGAGTTTTATTATTCCGTTTTTTGTGAATTCAAAAACATTATTTCCTCAGAATTCCATTAGTAATTGTTTAAGAAATTAAAGGAATATAATTCGTGATTGTGGTAAACAATAAAACGTAATTTTATTGTATATCAAAGTTTTATTCTCTTATTAGAATAAAATTTGTCATTGACACAAAACCCAACAGAACAGTAACGCTACAGGCAAAATAATAATTAAACAACTATCGTACTTGCGTTCCATTTACTAACACAAACTTATAGAGAATGTTTCCGATGGTTTGCCCACACTTGTTTGTTTTTTAAGGAAATAAATTAGTTTTTTTCCTTATTAGACTAACTAATCTATAATCTAATATTTGTCCATATATATACCTGTCATTAAACATACTAGAAGAACCGTGTATCTGCTTTAAGTGTAGTTAATTCATAACAATTTCCACAGTTTCGTTAAATTTGAAGACGCGATATGTGAAGACCGACAGTGTTTTAAAAATAACATAACTACAGTACTATAGTAGGTGTGGAAATGGTGAAATGGATATCATGAAATTTGGGTTCTTCAAAACTAAGTATTGACAATATAGTTCATCCTGAAATAATAATATTTTTATTTTTCAATAAAATAAAAGTCTTAGTACATTCAGTGCATTTTTTTCTATCTTGGACACATCTATAAGACCTGCAGGTGGATAAGAACTGGTCTCACGGTGTTCGTTACATATACTACTCTACCAGAAGAGTTTAAATTAATATTCAAAATAACCAAGGTGTAGAAAATCTCAATATATGTGGTCTTAATTCAACTACGAGAAATTTACAGCCTACTATTCGACACCGTTTCGTGGCATAGAGAAGACAAAGACAGAATTAAGAAATGTATTATAATGAATACTCATTTTGCAAGCAGATTTCAACATTATCCCTGCCCAGGGGGTTTAGCATATGTTATAAAAATATTGGGCAAACACTAAGGGTATTTCACGAACAATGTACATGTGCAATTAATACCCGACAGTTAAAGTATAGTTTTTGCAATTGTCTTATTATAGCAACCCTTTATTCTTATGATATTTATTAGCTCGGGACCAAAACATAATCTAAGGTAAAGCATGTTAACTTTTATATGGGTTTGGAACTGTTGCTAAGTTACTATGAATAGCTGCTAGTATGATGAGTAAATGTAATGCCCCTCTGTGGCTTGCGTGTTGGTTTGAAACCGTGGTCCCAAAACAGTCTACGTAAAAGTGTGATTTCAAATCGGAAGAAAGATTTACTTTAACATTATCGGTTTATAAGAAATTTTGAATTATTTTCATATCGTCCTCTTTTTGTCGTACCTGTCACCTTTCATCACCGACATAACTGCTAATGAGTGTATATAACACACCGTGGAGGCTCAAATCATTATTAGTTTTTGTTGATTACTGAGTTTAATATATTAATGCTAATATTCACAAAAAAAATATAAAATAAACTATTCTATTTTGATCTATCTCAGATTTTCTGGTTGGTTAATTAGTATTAAATGTTGTATCGATAAATTCTTAACAACGCGGATAAAGAAGCAAAATCCATACTTCAGCATTTAAAATCGGTATCAATAAGATTCTCTAAGGAGATTTTTCTTAAAAAACCGAATTGAATTAGTTAACAGCGATTTCTCATGGCACTATTTAGAATTATTCCAATTCATGAATTTCATTTCTGTATAGGAATTAAATTTCAATGTTTAAAACTCATTATTATAGAAAGCTTTTGTCTTAGAGAATTTAATTTTCCAGATTACATTGAAGCAAATCTTCCTGTTCCGGTGAAATATTTATTAGTTCAGTGTATCAGTTGAAATTTGCCCTTCGATTGTTGAATATCAAAAACAACATTACACCTTTGAAGATTTTTGTGATTACTTTTATTTCAGAACTTTATTTCATACAAGTTGATATGTTTGTATTAAAACTTCTAGTGTTAGGTACCGGGAATATATTTTACACATGTGACACGTGACGCTAGTGATTGTTCTACCCAATCCAAATAAAGAAGTCAACTTCTTTAACCTTAAAATTCTGAAATTGTAGCGGATACTAGTAACTATTCTACATTGTAACGGTTTCTGGATGGTATTAGCTCTATATGCGGGTAACCTGTGGTCCTATGACGCATTTAAGGAAAAAATAGTTCTTATGCCTCAATTGTTATATTGCATAAACCGAAGAATCCCATTATTAGAAAATAGCACAGTAATAAGAAGATTTACGTTTGTTTTTAAAATATACATATTACGTTTAATTTCTTTACAATTAAAAGTTATTTATTTACATTTTATAAGAAGACTGAAAGCTAACGACAAACTTTCTTTTTATATTTAAATTTAAAATAATGTTACATCTCTACTGTGGGTTAAAAAAATGTTTATATTGAAAATCTATCTTTTCTATTTTCACACCAAAAATACACCATCACTACTAGACGAATACTTCCAGTAAGTATTACAGCGACGTGTCAAACGTACATCAGCTGTTTCACTATTGAACTGCTCCTGTTTTTGCGGCCACATTTACACTCTGTCCTAGTTACTTTAAATTGTTTTCGTTTTGGTCTACCGCATATGGTCTCTATCTCTTAAAAGGAATGCTATTGTGGCTACTTTTTTATATCCGCAATCGTAAAGACCAAAAATAAGTTGATAAACATTTAAAACATTTAGTTTATCCGGAATTAGACTTTATTCCGATGAGTAATTTCTAGAGGATTCCTCAATTAGTAATGTCAAATTACACGTTGTAACTCTGCCCTCTCTTTATTTCTATTCAACCCGATCAGAATTGTCTTGTCCATGATACACCACGTCGTTGATAATTTTAGCTACATCATATGACTTGCTAGCTGTTGTGAGCTTTGGAGACTTGCCATTACTCCATTGTGGGTTGTATATCTAGACCTTATCTCTCTCTTGGAACTCGACTGAATTTGCTTTGAAATCTTAGCATATTTTCATGCGTTCGCTGGGTACCAACATCTGCATTCGGACTAGTTCGTATGTAGAGACCACGCTTTTTTGGAATTGGTGAGCACAATCGTTATCTTTATTGTGCGGTTCTTTTGGTGAGCCAAAGGCCGAATCACAAGGTAGTAGCTAAAACACCTGGAATAGGGGAATATGGTCATCCCAATCGCGCTGGTTATTGTTGATGACTTTGGATTGGTATTGTACCAAGGTCTTGTAAAATTGTCCATCATTCATTTCGATTGTGGATGCAAGGAAGTGGTTCTTGTTTTCTTGATTGCCAACATCGTAGAGGTGTCATATTTCCGGCAGCAGGCTCGGACTTCTTCGAAATAATACAAGAGTAGATTCAGATAAGAATAAAAAAAATAAAAAACATTATCAAATTTCATATATGAATAATTAATAATCAAAAAGGGAGTGCAGCTTCAGCCTAATAAGAGAAAAACAAAGAAAGCACAATGTTATGTTGTGATCAGTACATTGATTCGATTTAAATTTTGAAATAAATTATTAAAAATATGTTTTTTATAAATAATTAATGGAATAATTTAGAATTTTGAAACGAGTCTACCTTTTGAAAATAAATAGCCGGATGTAAAAGTAACTTAAATAAAGTATAGCGCCCTTATGAACCCACACACATTTAATATCGCCCTATTTAACATGTTCAAAAATTGAATATTCTTTTTAATAATAAAACCATATGATATACAGTTAAATAATAATCATTGTTGAATAATAAAATAATACAAATTAATTAATAAATAATAAGAAACATTATCTACTCTCTTTGAGGTGTCATTCTGATGAAGGTTCCCTAACCAGAAACAATATATATTATATATATTGTCTTGCGTACAAAAGAATGACACCTCGAAGAGAGTATTCAATATCTCTGACAGGTGAAGTTAACCTGAAAATTTCATCGTGACATTCTAAACTAGGAATTACTGGTAACAGCAATTACATGGAACGGCTCCAGATTCGGAACCTCTATGTGCTATATAGATAGTGAACAACGAGTGAATAATAATATATATATATATATATATATATATATATATATATATATCATTGAAGGTTCTCGAGATTCTAGTGTGTATGGCTTAGTTGTCTTAGAAAAGACAGTTTTCACGTTTCGATGAGATCTCACTCATCCTCCTCGGAATATTCGATGTTGTCATTCACTAAGCGTATTACAAATTTTTGTATAACTAAACCATGGATAGAGGATACTCTCGAGAACCTTCAATGACATTTCAGACTCATGAAAATATTTCTCACATTTTTACCTTTAAAGTATTGTAACTTTTTCACAATATCTACCGCATTCGATATTTGACACAAATAATTGGTTAAAAAAATGATATGAGTCCACAAATGGCGAGGTTCCATAAAAAAGTGATTAAGTTAAACACTTTAATACATTACAAAAAAATTAGAAGCATATCGAGAACTTGGAATGCTTACAAAAACTTGTTTACTTCAAGCCCTTTCCAACGATATATCACACGTATTGAAAAGTAATTAGTATCACAATAAAATTTGAGATTGTAACTTACAAGCTTAGAACTACTAGAAATAAAACAAACACCAAATTTCAATATTTTTTTATAAATTTTGTTCAAACCGGCTTCTAACGCTACATATGCAATCGCCTCACCTTTTTCTGACTCCTATAGTGTTAGTCTCTAGTCGCATCTCATCCCATATTCTTTCAAAAGCAACATTTATTTTTGCTCTTAACTACTCTTTTGTTTTTATTTCTCTCTCATAAACGAATTGCTTGGCTCATCCCTATAGACCAAGAGTTCTGGCGACCTTGGATGCCAGAGTATAGGGCCAACTCTCTCAATCCACGCGTTTGGGAATGAATTGTCCAGAAGCTCTCAGTCAGCTTGCCTATAATGTGCTGGAGAGCCATCTTTTTTTAATATTTTTGCTTTGTCTTCCAATACGACTTCATTTAATAAGATCGATAAATCATTCGTTGAAAATTCGAGTCATTTGCGAGATAGAAATAGAAACCAAGGGGGTAGTAAAGGGAAATAATCAATGTTGCGTTCCAAAAAATGCGGGATGATCGATCTTATGAGATTAAATTCTATTGGAGGCAGACCAATAATATCCAAAAAAGATGACTTTCCAGCACATTATAGCCGAACTGTCAGAGAGCTCCTGGACAATTCATTCCCAAACGAGTGGATTGACAGAACTGGCCCTATACTCTGGCATCCATGGTCGCCAGACCTGACTCCCTTGATTTTTTTTGTATGGGGATGGGCCAAGGAACTCGTTTATGAGAGAGAAATAAAAACCAAGAAGCAGTTAAGAGCAAGAATAAATGTTGCTTTTGAAATAATATGGGATGAAATGCGACTAGAGGCTACCACTGTAGGACTCAGAAAAAGGTGTCGTGATTGCACCCGTAGTGGTAGAAGCCGGTTAAAAAAAATTATAACAAATTATTGCAGTTTGATTTATGTTTTATTTTTTGGAGTTCTAACCTTGTAAGTTACATTCTTAAATTCTATTATGATACTGATTACTTTCCTATAAGTCTGATATATCGTTGGATAGGGGTTGAAGTAGAGACGTTTTTTTGATAATTTTTTTTTAAATTAATCACATTTTTATGGAACCTGCCATTTGTGGACTCATATCATTTATTCAACCAATTATTTGTGTCAAATAGGCAAAGTCCTCGGTAACCCAAAGGATAAAATCGAGTTAGAGAACCAGGGAATCTATAGTATATCTTGCGGAGACTGTCAAAAGTCATACGTGGGAAGTACTAACCGACGCATTTCCGTAAGAGCAGAGGAGCACAAACTAAGCATCAGGAATAAGCAGATAACATCGGCCTTATTCCAACACAAACTTCAAACAGGATACAAAATAGACTTCAAAACGTGCAAGGAAATCGCGAACATAGAAAATCACCGAAATAGGCAAATACGGGAAGCAATCTAAATTCAAAAAATCAGAGAATTAAATAAACGAGACGACCCTCTAAATTTGCAAAAAACGTGGAAGGCACTTCTACAAAAATCCTATCATAAAAATCTTAGTAATAAATCTAATCCTAATGAAAAACAATTACAAGGGACAATAAACAGCGCGACCGGTGGTCACAACCCAAGAGGATTACCAGGTAAAGAAATAAAGACCACTAACGGCGCCGCACCTGAAGCCAGTCTCTAAATTTCTTCATTTTGTTTTCAGATTTCAACTTTTGAAAAGGCCAAGTGAGATTTTGGCGAAACGTCAGGTAAAATTTTCTTTTCAGAGCACAAACCGAGAAACGGATGTACACCGGATAACAAACAAATATATATATATATATATATATATATATATATATATATATATATATGTTTGTGTATACTGTTTCACGGATGGAAATATGTGGTTGATGATTTATTCCGGTGTACATCCGTTCGTCTGTATTCGTTTGAAAAATCACTTGACGTTTCGCCAAAATCATATTTGGCTTTCTCAAAAGATACTAAGTAACTTACTTACTTACTTAGTATCTTTGCCAATGAGCACTTGAACGAAGACCCGGAATTTTACCGAGAAATCATCTTTTCGGACGAAGCTCATTTCCACCTCAGTGGATATGTTAACAAGAAAAATTGCCGGATTTGGGGAACGGAAAATCCATATGTGGTCGTTGAGAAGCCAATGCACTCCCAAAGAGTGACTGTTTGGTGTGGATTTAGGTCTGGCGGCATCATCGGCCCATTTTTCTTTGAAAATGAGGAAGGAGCACCTGTTACTGTGAATGGCGAACGCTACCGCGCCATGTTGAACGATTTTTTTTTCACGGAAATTGATGAATTGTACATGGACGGCATCTGGTTTCAAATGGATGGTGCCACGTGGCACACATCGCGCCCATCAGTTGAGTTATGCCACACTCGATTTGAAAATCGTTTAATTAGCCATTTTGGAGATGTGAATTGGCCATCAAGAAGCTGCGATCTGACACCGCTGGACTATTATTTGTGAGGCGCTGTTAAAGACAAGTGTTATGCCGATAATCCACAAACAATTGACGCGCTCAAAAACAATATTCGTGCCGAATTAGCTACTGTCAGGCCAGCCGTGGAAGCCATTTGAATGAAATTGTTTTCCATAAATAACCGGAAGGATTGTACTTTCGAATTAAAAAACCAAATTGAAAAATATTCACTAGTTTTTTTTAAAGCATTTTCAAAAAAAATGTTAGATGGCCCACGCGTTATTTACGTCTGCCGTTTTGCAATTTTACAATATAATATTATTATTATCGAAAAACAACAATGGCAGACCATTATCGCGCGTTTAACATTGTAGCAGAAAGTTTTGAAAGTGCTGAAAAAAATTTAATTTTGAAAGTAATTGATCAGACCTGCTATTGATATATTTTATTTATTAGGTTCTTATAAACCCATTTTAATAACGGCGGACGTATTTATTGAGTACACTGTCTATAGCTATCCTTTATTTTTCCCCTAAAAATTACTATTGTATTCACTCTAGGCTATAGTATTCTCTTGTAAACAATATACTAAAACATATAAGGTATTGATGATAAAAAAATTAATATATTTTGAAAAAAAATTCAAATATCTAGGTATAACACAGTTAGCAAATAATCATTCAAATATATATTTATATATTTTTATTTATTTAAAGCAACATAAAAAACGAGTTAAAAAATTTAATTAGTCATATATGTAATATCAAATAAATTTCTTTCAATTTTTGAATCTTCACTTATCATCATGTCTTTCATGGTATGTGTCGTCTTCATCCTCCATTGAATCGGAATCTGTAAATATAAAACGTAAATTATGACATAAAAGTATTTTGTTAATTGATCAGAAAATAGTTAATGAAAAATTGATAACTATGAACTTACCCGGGACTTGGGTAATTACGTGACTCACAGAAGTTGAAAGGTGATCTCCTTGGAACCATTTGAACACAAATTTCTCATCTTGCTCAATCTAACTATACTCTAATGGGTCCAATGTCGTAGGGTGATTTTTGTGAGCATTTTTCCAAACTAATCATAATTATACTTTTGATTCATAATTTACGGTTTATATTTACAGATTCCGATTCAATGGAGGATGATTCCGAGGATGATGAGTGAAGATTCAAAAATTGATGAAAACGAAATTTATTTTATATTACATATATCACTCATTCATTTTCTAATATTGTATTGGTTTTAACTCGTTTTTTATGTTGTCTTAAATAAATAAAAAAGAAAATCAAATAAATGTTTGAATGATTACACAGGTCAATATTTGAATTAAGTGGGAAAACGGCATCCCTTGTAAAGTACTAGGGGTTTTTCGGGTTGCTGATTACGATGAGAGGGTCGGTTGACCGTCATCACGTCAGGGTCAAGGGCATTTGAAGGTCAATTCGAGAGAGTTCTACCAAAAAATATCATAAAATTCTTTCTTATGTTTTTTGAGGTCTGTGACCGTAGTTTGTTTGACTGCACTTTTTCCCAGAGGTCATGTGAAGGTCAAATCGAGATAGTTCTACCAAAAAATCTTAAAAAGTTCCTGCTAATGTTTTTGAGGACTCTGAACCCGAATCCGTAGTGTGTTTGACGTTGTGCTTTTCCCAGAGGTCATTTGAAGGACAAATCGAGAGAATTCTTCTAAAAAACCTGAAAAACTTCACGCTTATGTTTTTGAAGTCCCTGAGCCCGAATCCATAGTTTGTTTTAGCTTATCCAATTAAGGCAAGGTTATGATCCCGGCCACTTAAGGCAAGGCCACTCAACCCTCGCCTTGGAGACTTTTTGTAAAGATTTTGACTTGTCGCATTGGACTCTACATTCTCAAAGTGTCCCACCAACCTAGAGCAACAGTCTCATGATGACGACGCCGGCGAGCCCGCTTTCACACCCTGAGCAGCCGTCGATTCTGGGATTCGGATTCAGAGACTACAAAAACATAAGCAAGAAGTTTTTTCAGATTTTTTTGTAGAACTCTCTCGTTTTGACCTTCAGATGAACTCTGGGAAAATCGCAGTCAAACAAACTACGGATTCGGACTCAAAGTCCTCACAAATATAGGCAAGATTTTTTCAGATTTTTAGATAGAACTCTCTCGATTTGATTTTCAAATGCCCTTGACCCTGACGTGATGAAGGCCAACCAACACTTTCATCGTTATCAGCGGGCCGAAAAACCCCTAGTATCCTATGTGGCATAGATCAAATGTTGACCTGTGTTATTTGCTAACTGTTTTATACCTAGATATTTGAAATTCTTTCAAAATATATGTATTTTTATATCATCAATACCTTATATGTTTTAGTATATTGTTTACAAGAGAATACTATAGCTTAGAGTGAGTACAATAGTATTTTTAGGGGGAAAATAAAGGATAGCTATAGACAGTCTATGCATTTATCTGACCGGATAGTAGATAAGATTTTACTGTCAGCTGAAGTGTGTCCTCAATAAATACGTCTGCCGTTATTAAAATGCGTTTATAAGACCCTAATAAATAAAATATATCAATGGCAGATCTGGTCAATTATTTTCAAAATTTCTTTTTTTTTAGCACATTCAAAACTTTCTGCTACAATGTTAAACGCGCGATAATAGTCTGCCATTGTTGTTTTTCGATAATAATAATAATATATTGTAAAATTGCAAAACAGCAGACGTGGTCAAATACGTTCATGTACAATAAGTATAGGGTCTTCACTGTACAAAACCCTAGGTCTGGTCAAATACATACAGGTAGCCTTTCATTGGCTCTAAGACTATAAGGGTAACCATAAATCATAAACCTGCATTGCATTATAGAGCCTCTGCAACAAATGATTTCCGGTTCAAACAATCTTAATGCATGTAAGGATAATTATTCCTTAGGATATTGGAGTGAAATTGGGGTAATTAATTATATTTTTAATTTCTTGTATGTAAACTAACTATAACAAATTAATATATTACGCGTCAAGTGTAAGTAATTACGGTTGGTTATTTTCTTAAGGCGAAAATGATGTCAAAATTGTAATTGGCTAATTAAACTTACTCAATTACGCTCAAAAACATAGATGAGAAGCTTTTCTTTAAGATATTATCCGGAGAATTTATATCGCAAAGCCAATAATTGAATGTCGAATTTTTAAGTGATGAGATATATGAAGAAATTGGGAAAGGAACGGGAACTCCGTATAAAGCTTATCGCTCTGCGTATACCGACGATTTTCTTACGACCCAATTGCAGATTGTGTATTCATTGGGGTTCCAGTTATAGCTCGTATTCATGGATTCGACAAGAAGTTATGGTTATTGGGATTTCTTTCTACCCCCAATTTTCTTAGGTCAACTGACTTAGTTTATACGATAAAACGTTCAACAATTTCTATATAGCAAAGGACCACATAGATTTATTATGACATTAAATATAAAATAAAAAATGTGAATGTATTAATAACTTCTTAATAAATATATCTCTCGTATTTAGTATTTGAAATAATTTACTCAAGCAGCATTCACCACCAATCATTAAATTCGTAAAATTAAAGTAAATTTCGTAGGATAACATTTCTCACTGTATAGTAGCCAGTTTTTTAAGACAAATCTAAATAGTTGGTCCATTCTATTCCTTCATTAAATTTTTATTACTTACATCAGTTAAACTTATTCTAAAATAGATTAATCAGTCTTCCAGTATTAAAACATTAATAGTTGTATACTAAAACAAATGCAAGAAACTTCATAAAAGTTAAAAGGTAGATTGTCATTCAAACTTTGCCAGATTCAATAATAGTAATATATGTAGGTATTGCGTTGTAAAAACAAAACAAAATATAAACTTTTTTTTCCTGTGACGGAAACAAAAAAAGTTCTGAAATTTCGTTTAAATATAGAACTTATTAAAGGATATTGTTGAAATATATCCGTCATTTTACAAAACATAAGTGAACGTGTTAAGAACTCGATGTAGTCATCGACAAAAAAAGATTTAAAAAACAATTATTAACAAAAAGGAACAATATGTCATATCAATTTTTTGTTTATGGATTTTTTTAGACAACATCAATAACGCAACTAAGAGATTTTTATAGCTGTGATATACACAATGACTTAAAATGGGAACAAAGGATGTATCATCATTACTGATATCGTCCTCGACAATATGCAACCAAGAACAACTTTTGTTTTATGTTCTGTGCTTTTTTGGGTAATTTGTTGGAATTCTTACCAAAGTGTACGTTCACAAATTTTTGACTTTTCGAATTGTAGGTTCTTTATGTACTTATTTATTTGAATAAGTGGACTCAAAATAGTCATTGTCATTGAGAGTGGGGTTTGATTTAGACCATGAAGCGTTTGAAAATTTCTTAAATATTCGGAACAGTTTCCCCAAGTTTAGTGTCATTCCCAAAAAATCTATAAAACAAAACTGAGATACTACAAGTATCATTAAGAAGACAACGATGTAGCTATTTTTTAAGTTTATATACAATGCAGACATGTTGGTATTTATATTCTTTGCAATTGTATCTTGTATTTGACTTAGGCAGCAGATCAACGATATTTAGGGCTATAGATGAATATTGAACTTCAAATTTCCTGCTACATTATTTTTATTTATTGTTAATTAATAACATGGTGAGAAAAATCAAATTAAACCACAGTTATTTTAAATATTATATCTGCTAGGAGTTCGCCTTCTAATAATATAGAAACTTTTTAACAATTCCAATGTTACAATTTCCTAAACCACTCCATTGATTAAAAATCTAAGGAACAAAATTTCTTCAAAAATTCCTTCCTCATTTATACAGTGTGTTCTCACAGTTTATGCGAACGGGTAAAATGTTTCTGTGTACAAAATTTGTTGAAAATTGTCACAACTTGCAAAGTCTTGCTCGGCATAAGAATTCTGGTGTGCTTAATCGGGATACCGTAACAAACATCTTCAATCAGGTCTTGAAGTTCTTTAAGTGTAGTAATGGTAATAAATTCACTTTTTTGTTTTTTTTTTGGGAAATTTTCGACTCTAATTTGGCGGAACTCCGTCATGTTGAAACCACATATTCTTTTTCACAAAAAATACACTTCCGCTGGCAAGATTGGTACGTGGTTTTGAAGAATGTCCAAATTCTTTTCACTTGTCAGTCTATTTGGTAGAAAGTAAGGCTCGTTATGCATGCCAGCTACAATGCCAGTCCAAACATTTTCTGAAAATCTGTGCTGAAAATTTTTCTGACGGTGGCTTCGTCTGTAACCAAAAAAAAATTTGGTAAAATTTTGACACACAATGTTCTTACGTAAAATGCACTTTCAAACTTGGTAAAGGTAGGGAGAAAATTGCTCTTGTGTTGTTTTTCACACTTTGTTTCTAATTGAGCTACTATGGAACTTGTTCTAGTTTATGAATTGTTTAAGGCAGTTGCTAAATTTCTTTCTCGATCATTTCAAATTCGGGGGGCTGAGGTCTTCCAACGCGTTCTCCTCGTTATTCTCTTAAATATCCTGTTTGTGACATTTTGTAATCAAATTAACAAACACATGTGGTTTCAGAATAATTCGTAAAGGAAATTATCAGAGTTCAAAAGACATACTAGAACTGCATTTTGTTGGCTCTCTTCCTAATTTAATAATATTTATAATTTAGTAGTTCGCACTCAAAAACGAGCAAATATTAAAACAATTTACGTTACTAGAAGGTGCCAGTTTTTTTGAGTAGGTGTTAGTAATTACTTTATTATATATTTATAATAACAGTTTTGATAAATCAACTTCTCTTTGCGAGTTTTGCGAATTCTACAAGCTGTTAAATTAAATGACTCAATTTTGAGTAAACCTTGTATAAATGATAAATGGAAACAATTTTGGAAATAGATATAATTTTTAATTTGTTTGGCACCATTTATAGAAATATATAAAAGCCCAAATTTTGTACAACCTTTCTTATTTGGATATTGTACTATGTATATTTATGTTTTAATGATCTTAATTATTGCGAGACCTATGTCTAAATTTTCTCAGATATTGCACAAGTATTATTTGTGGAACTAATAGGAATATTATATCCTCTTGCCCTGTAATTTTATACCCGTTATATGGTTCAAGGCCTATTGCCGAGTCTAAATTAGCAGGAGAAAAGAACATACCCCATTATTTATAATGAAATGGTTTTGTGAACAACATTCTTTATTGGTATAGAATGTGTACAAAGCTGTTGATATACTATTAAAGCATACGAGACTGTTAACATTAACTGTTAGCGTTACTACTGTTGACGTTTAATTTGCTCTCTCTAGGTAGGTAAAATAATTATATCGTCTTTGTCGAGTTAGTATCAAATAATATAAACGTATCCAAAAGAACTGTGAAGCTAAGCAAAAATTATGCAACATTGAAATGTTGATCCGTTTTTTATCGAATTACGTTTTCATGAGAAATCAGAAACTGTACAGTATAAATACTAAAACTCCTTCATGAAGTTATATCCGTCAATAGACTACAGAACCTAAAATTATTTATGCCTGTATTTGCAAAAAAATACAGTGGTGGTTTACTGTTTTTTTAAAAAGGTATATACAGCATAACAGATAAAAACTATTGTTAACAAATTTCTATTTTTTAATTAATTATACGGGTTGTTTAAAGTGGCAAAAATCGAAATTTTGTCAGTTTTGCAACTTATAAATTATAAAAGAAAAAATCAAAAATAACTTTGTTTTCTAAGTATTCTCAATAGCTACTAAATGATAGATTTATCTACCCAATTGGATAATTAGTTATCGAGTTATCTGTATAAAACTGTAAAAAATGCGCATTTTTCAAATGCTCTTAGTTATTGGATAAAACACGTTAGACCTTTTAGAACTTCATGGCTTTAAAAGTTTTCTGGTAAATGTGATTTTCTTTCGAGAGAGTCTTATTGTGGATGAAGTTTACAATGCTCCCGTTTTACGACAAATTAATTTACCAACCATAGGAAAGTAAAATACTAATTATCTAATCTGAGTACATTCCTTCTTCAATTAAGACTCTTTTGCTTTTGTTTAACTGCATGTAAATTGCGACTGAAATTCTGTATTTCTCCTAACTTTATTGAACTGAAACTAAAATGTTTGTTGCATAGAAATATAAGTATTTTTGTAGACTTGTATGTACACGTTATTTTTAGGTGATTATAATAAAAAATTTAGAAAAAAAGAAGACAGCAGAACTGAAAATATTTATTAAGAAGTAACAATTTACTTAACAGAAATATATTTTAACTTTTAACAAAACTATATGTTACATTTGGTAAAAAATGTTTGATTGTTTGTTATCTATAAATTGATACGCCTCCTCATATTAGTAAAGATATTTTCAAACAGTTCTTCAGATATTTTATTTATTTCTTCATTAGTTGCTTCCTCCATTTCATTTACATTATGTAAGCAATTTCAAAAAACTCTGTTTTTTAAATTTCTCCAAAGAAAAAAATCTAAGGGCGCCCAATAGAGTTAATTAGGTAGCTAACAACTTCTGTAAATAAGCTGGTTACCGTATTGCTCTAAAAAAACTTATTGTGGCATGTGCAGTTTGCGTTGGAGCTCCATCTTGTTGGAAATAACCGTCTGTTAATTCATCATCATCTAAACTGTTAATAAATGATTCTAACATTTGCTCTCTGTATTTTACTGCATTTACCGTGTTATAAAAAAATACTGGCCCTATAATTTGCCTCTTTGACTTTGCTACCCATACCCCTACCTAGATAAGTTGAAAGTCAGTTTCAATAAATATATGGGGATTTTCAGTATACCTTGTTTAAAAATTTCGAAAATTAATATACCCCGATAAAAGAAACCATGCTTCATCGGAATAAAACGTTACATGCAATTATCCAACCATATTAAACCATAAACAATAATTTTGAAGATGTTCTAAATTTTGTTTTCTTAAGTGTTGATGTATGGATATTTTGTAAGGATTATATTTCAATGCTGTTTGTGCACTTCCATTAGAAAGACCTTCAAAAAAAAAGTTATATATATAAAAAGTTATTTATTGAAGAAACAAGTACAATTCCTACTTGTTTGAGCTGGTAATTATCTTGTAGACTTATTCGGACTGTTTTTAGTTCTGTCCTGTTCTGTTCTGTATATCATCAATGACATCTTGTGTTAATACCGTTGCCGCCGTTTGGTCTTTCCAGGTTTACGTGTTAGTACACTCCCAGTCGCATCAAATCGTTTCTACAGAAATTTCTACATGAGGATATTTGGTACTAAATCGTTCCAAACACGATCGTAGCGAATACGTCCATGATACATCGTCATTTAGTATAACACTATGAAAATTTGTAATTACAAATTAATTATTTGTAATTATGGATTATGAATAACTTTCTAGCAAATTAAAATTTAGACCAGTTTACCGAGGTTAGAAATTCCATGATGGGGTTGAACAACATTTGGTTTGCTCTAATTTAGTTAATGTTACTGTCTCACATGATTGTAATCCGTTAGTTTCCGAAGATACTTATCACCCAGCATTATTTATTAACTTTTCGACTCCAGAATCTTATCTTAACTTTTGCTCTAATCCATGCCCTAATTTAGGCGTATTCGTTACAATACTAACTTAGGCATAATCTCTTCTTTTTTGTATGACAAAACATTTCAACCTCTTTTGTAGGGAGTGTGATATTCATGTAGACCCTTTGTGGGCCATTTCGAGTAGGGCCAACACTTTATTTAGTTTATAATTTTGGTTTAACTTTGTAACATTGTTATTTGTTATCTCAGTAATCGAGTACTTGTTTGTTCCTTTTTGTTCCTTTTATTACTTTTGCTACCTGTTTTATATGGATAGTTTAATATTGTCCTGTTTCTGTTAGTTGATTTGTACTATTGCTTAATTTATTTTATTTATGTATTTACTGTTCGAAATTTTTCTATTTATATTGTGATTTTTGCAACTTCAAACACCTCGTATATTTAATTAAAAAATAAAATTAGTAACAAGACTTTTTATGTATTATGTTATATAACTTTTACAATTTTTTTTATATTGTTTTATTTGTTTTATTTTTTCTGGCTAGGATACCTCTCGATTGGTCTGAATATCTGGAACAATAACAGTAATTTCGTTATATGTATATTTCAAAAGTTGTGGTAAACATATAAAATATCAAAATGTGTGAAATGTGATTCGTAATTAAATATGATTATGTCCTTCCGGAATTTTATAGCAAACCTACATATGTTCTGTTACACATACTAGAACTGATAAACCATACCAATTACACTTTTATATAAAAATGACGTCAGTTGCAGTTTGTATGACAATGCTCTGAAACACAAACAGTAATTTCGATATATGTAACTTTTAAATTGTACTAAACCTATGAAAGTTGTAAGGGCAGAAAGATCAAATGACAGAATTTTTTCTATTTTCTCCTGTTTATAAGTTCGAAAGTACATAATTACTCCAGAGAAATGTTGAAGGGACATAATTGGAATTGGAACTTTCGAGTAAACTTACATATTTCTCTTGTACATTTTAGAAGTAGCACTAAAGCTATCGAACTATCAGCTATAGTTTTTTACACAGATGAACCAGGAAAATTACATTTTTCTATACATTGCAATTTGCATAAAAATTATATAATTATATATGGATTGCTTTCCACATGGGGCAATAGTTAAATTTCGTGAAAATATTTTGCCTTGCGCTCAGTATTTTAAAAATAAGTTTTGATTTATAGTCATTGAACAACATATCTTGTATGTAGTGAATAAGATAACTTATTCTAGACTTTCAAGCAGTAAATTGATTAACAATTAATTGCCTTATTTTATCAATAAATATCGAGACTAATATTGGCCTCGCAACCAGTTATGTAATTTTAATTAAGTTAATAACGATAACCAGAGATGCTGTTGGCCGAGTATAAAACCTGCATAATATTATTCCAGAGGATATGATATGTTAAATGTACAGCATTGACTGGTATTTGGTATGGAAACTAACAACCTCTAAATTTCGACAATAAATATTTAAACAACTACTCATCAGATTTCAATATTGCCTATATAAAAACAAACTTGTCATCAGTTTGTTCTTTCTTGATGTTAGCATAGCCTTTTTGCCGATGTTAGTCAAATCTAAAGTGAAAATATAAGTGATATAAAACAAAGTTAATTTGTGTTCTTTCATTATAAATATGATTGAGTACCACAAAGTAACAGCTTCCACCAACATTTTTTTTAAAGAATTCTGTTGATAATTTTGAACAGTTAACTGCATTGAAGACTAATTGCAAAATGAACGAATTAATTGAATACAAAGTACAAGATGAAATTTAAAACGAACTAGGTTAAGTTGAGAACATTGTACAAAGTATCTACAAACTAAAATTAACAATTTTCCATAAAAAGTAGTGGTTATTTTCAAAAACCAAGGTGATACAGATATACCTTATGTCTTTGATTAGTTTTGCAACAGGCCCGGGATGCTATTCTGTGAGGCTTATAGACACATTCTTTATGAAAATATCTAATAGAAAGTATCGATACTTTACCCATGAGTAGTATCGAAAAAAAGTTTCGTATTCGTAAAAGTATCAAAACAAAAGTATCGATACTTCATAGTATGTTAGAGCCAAATGCCCACACAACCAGACATCATGAATCATGACTCAATGTCTGGTGCGTTCCCGCAATTTATTTAGTGTATTGTGTTTAATTTGATTGAATTACTTCATTGATTTTTAAACTTCTGCACCTTTTCTAAAACATTCCGTCGCGCTAATGCTAATTTTAAGTGTTTTTTTGCGTGTAAAATATAGACTGTATTGACATTTCGTGTTTCGGTTCCCTAGCTGTTAAGACGCATGGGAGGTTTGTGTGTTGTGTTCCGAACTGTTCGGACATTTTTTGATTCCGTCTGAAGAGACGCCGCTTTTTGTTGTTATAGTGTTACGAGTCCGCGAGTTCTTTAGCTCCGTTCGTAACGACCGCTAAACCGCTTTCATTTTGTTTATTTTGTGTTTACAAAAGCGCATCATTTGTTGTTAAACCCGCATTTTTTGTATGCTCAATCAATGAACATTACGTCGCTATTTTTTGTGTAACGTGTTGTCCAGAAGAAGCTCTAAAAAACTGTTCACGGGGCTAGCCTCTGAAGAAAGAAGAACCAAGAAAACACCAGAGCTTCCGGACGTAAAAGGTTAGTGATAACTTTTATTTGGTGATTCGTTTGTGTGACGGCACGTGTTTATTGATTGTTCCGCTAAAGGTCTTTCGTCAATTATAAGTACTTGCATTGAACCAGCATTGAACTAAAACCGCAACATCTAATCATACATTTTTTTTTTGAATATTCACTATGGAATGTGCCATCGAAGACATTCCATAATTTGGTCCAAGTTCGAGCCGGATGCAATTTGAGTTAATTTAGTGCAAAGATTATCGAATAAATTACATAATTTGGTTCAACTCCGAGCTGGATACATTTGAGTTAACTTCGTGCAAAGTTTAATGATCAAAACATTGATTTTTCGTTGCAATTATTTTTGAAAACCGCATTGAATTTTCGTTTCTTTATTTGTTAAAAGAGAAAACAAGTTCGGGATTCAGTCATTCCGTTAGAAATAAATTCGCATATTTCTTTTACCGCAAAAAAAAACTTACAAGAGATCGTTTTGTTTGTTTGGTTATTTTGCTAAATTGTTTTGAATTTATTTGACATTTGGTCAGATATTTTCGACTTCAACAGTAAAAAATTGTACATTTTTGGAATAGTATTTTGTTTTCATTCTATCGTGTTAGATTTGTTCAGTGGCGTTACAGTGATTTTAATTTATTGTTAAGATGTCAAAAACCGCTGAAAATTTACGAAAATTTAAAAATCATCGACAATCGGAGTTTAAAAGATTAGAAGATATTTATTTTGCTGCCGAGAAAGCCTTAAGAGGTGACGACGTTGAATTGTTTTTTAGCATGATTGATATGATTGATTCAATCCATTCCGAATTTTTTAAACATCACAATACCATTGTTGGATTAAGTTCAGATGCAACCGATGATTTTGACTTTGAGGATGACATTCGCAATAAATTTGAAAAATTGTTTTATTCAATTAGGTCTATTTTTGCTAAACTGAAATCTGTTCAGAATTCTACGCCACAAAATATAGCTCGGGAACAGGAAAGTGTTGCTTTGCCGCGACTTGATTTGCCTTCATTTAGTGGAGACATATTGGAATTTGGTACTTTTATTGATTTGTTTGATTCATTAATTCACAATAATGAAAAACCCAGTGCTATGCAGAAGTTCAAATATTTGCAGTTAGCTTTAAAAGGGCCTGCTTTTGAGGCAATTAGGAATTTTAAACTAACACAAAACAATTACATGAGTGCTTATGAAACACTTTGGAAAAAATTCAAGCGAACTCGTTTAATCGCGGAGTCTCATTGGTCAGCTTTAGAACAGTTCCCCCAACTAACTTCAGATAGCCCTTCAGAGGTTCGGAAGTTATTGGATGACTTCAGTGATAATTTGGAAGCACTGAAGAATTTGGGTTTACCAGTAAATCAGTGGGATTTTTGTATCGTTCAGATGATGTTGAAACGAGTTCCAAAGAATTTAGCCGCTAAGTTTGAACTTTACCATGGTACTGTGATCGCTCAAGATGACTTTCCGATCCGTTCGGAAGTTGTTGATTTTTTGTCGAAGAATTGTGATGCCTTTGAACATGTTGAATTATCCCGCAAGGCAAAGCAAAGTGTTGACAAAAAGTTACCATTGAATTCAAAGCAATATTCTTCCCGGTTCACTACATCTTTGTGTGTCACTAAGAATAGAAATTGTTTAGTTTGTAAATCCGATCATGCGATTTACAAATGTTCTGAATTCTTGAACAAATCAGTATCCGCACGGTTTAAGTTTGTTAAAGATTTTAGACTTTGTTTTAATTGCTTGAGCGATTCTCATCAGTCGAATCGCTGTAAATCTTTATCCACTTGCCGCAACTGCAAACAACGCCATAACACATTGCTTCATTTTGTAAATCGTGGTGATTCAGGCATTCGGTCTGAATCTAGAGCTCCCCCCGCAAACCTGGCTTCCACATCTGGTGGATCCAGTACCATTAATACTGAAGACGCGAGATGTAAGAGTGACATCTAGGATTTTCAAGGAATGACACCTCGAAGAGAGTAACCATTAATACTGTTGAAAGTCCCGAAACTTCTCTACCGCAGACTTCTTGTCATAGTTCACTTTTGTCATACAATTCAAATGTGTTGTTATCTACCGCTTTAGTTGAGGTATTAGAAAAGCACGGTTCTTATCAAACTTTGCGATGTCTGCTAGATTCTGGTAGCATGACATCATTCATTGCGAGCAAGGCTGTGAAACGCCTTGGCTTCCGACCTATGCCCCCTTCGATTCAATTCAACGGGCTAGGTTCTATGCAGAGTCCCTCTGCTGTGGGCTCTCTTACCCTTTCTCTTCGCTCTATAGTAAAGCGTGAGTGCAATTTTGTTGTTGATACTATTGTTTTACCCCGCATTTGCAATGATATGCCTGTTGCGCCCATTAACATGGCTAATATGACATATCTAACCAATTTGAAACTTGCTGATCCTGGTTTTAATAGCCCAGGCGCTATTGACCTTTTGTTAGGTGCAAATATATTTTCTCGAATTTTGTTGGATGGACGCCTTCTGGGAAAGGAAGATGTTCCTGATGCTATTAACACTGTGTTTGGTTACATCCTTATGGGTAGAGTGTCTTCGAGTTCTGTTAACTCTCACTCTAAGTCAGTCATAAACCCAACTTCGCTTTTTTGTCAAATTGAAGATGTAGTATCATTAGATGATTCACTCCAAAGGTTCTGGACAATTGAAGATGTTCCTACCGCACTGGTTCAGACCCCTGATGATCTTATCTGCGAAAAAATATTTTCCGAGGGATGCAGGAGATTGGATTCAGGTAGATTCGTTGTGCCCCTTCCTTTTCGAAATACACTTCCTGCTTTTGATGGAATGTATAATCCCGCCGTACAACGTTTCTACTCTTTAGAAAAACGTCTTCTACAGCAACACTATTGTGATTTTCTTAAACAGTATTTGGAGCTTGATCATATGGAGTTGGTTCCCGATCTATCTACTTTTTCTGATTGATACTACATACCGCATCATTGTGTTTTGAAACCTGATAGTAGCACAACCAAACTTCGTGTAGTGTTTAATGCATCCGCTAAGATACCTCATCGGTTATCTTTGAATGATTGTTTATTTATCGGTCCCAAGTTGCAGCAAGACATTATCGCTATTGTGTTGACCTTGCAGAATTTAGTTTTGCCTCGCCTGCTTGCTATAGACCACTTTTCTAGTTGTGAACTTCATGCATTTGGTGATGCTTCTGAGAAAGGTTATGCCGCTGTTGTTTATTTTGTGTTCGAAACCGCATCTGGATTTTGTCAAAGTTTTTTTGTGTTGTCTAAATCTAAAGTTGCCCCTTTGAAAACTTTGTCACTTCCCAGATTGGAACTGTGTGCTTCAGTTCTTACCGCTAAGTTGGCTCATTATGTTTATGAGCAATTCAATAGTCGTTTGTTGTTCAAGGTGATTCGTTGCTGGTCAGATTCCACGGTAGTCCTTTCATGGCTTAGTTCTTCCCCGCACCGTTGGAAGACATTTGTCAGTAATCGAGTTGCTTACATTCAGGAAAAATTTCCTTCTTCGCATTGGTTTTACATCCAATCGTTGTGAAAACCCCTCTGACTTGACGCTGACTTGGGTTCCCGCGGCACTTTGCCAGCAGAGTTGTTAGGCAATACACTTTGGTGGAAAGGCCCACAATTGTTGATTACCGCTTGTTTGCCACATGCTTGCTCAGACTCAAGCATGTCACCGCTAGTTATGACTGAAGCCCGTATAGTGGCGCTTCAAGTCACCGCTTCACCAAATTTATTTGGTACTTTGTTAGAAGAACATTATTCTATTAATCGCATTACCCGCATTATAGCTCATATTTGTCGCTTTGTTGATAACACCCGCAATCCAAACCGTAGGGGCTCTGGATCATTTTTGGCTGCTGAGTTATATCAGGCTCAGATTCGCATTGTTCGCTATGTTCAAGATTAATATTTTTCTAAAGAGATTTCCCTTCTTCGAGAACGAAAACTTTTGCCCAAATCGCTTCGTAAACTTTCGCCGTTTCTTGATGAACAGGGAACTCTTAGAGTTGGTAGTAGATTGGCTAATATTTCATTGCCGTTTGACACTAAATTTTCCGCACTGCTACCAAGTAAAAGTCGTTTGACTAATCTAATTGTCGAAGATTGTCATGTCACCAATCTTCACGCAGGAATCCAAACCGTTCAATTTCTTTTGCAGCAACGATTTTGGATTCTATCCGCAAAGAAAGTAATTCGTAGTGTCATAGCTCACTTAAGACGTGTCGTTGGAGATCAAATCCTAACCTACGAAGAACTTTCTACTGTATTTGCACAGGTCGAAGCAGTTTTAAACTCGCGACCTATAACCCCTTGTAGCAACGATCCATCAGATCTTACCGCCTTGAGTCCTGGTATGTTTCTTACCATGGAACCTTTAACAGCACCTCCTGAATCTGATTTCTTATCTGTCAGCAAGACACTTCACCTCCTTTGAATTGGCCATTAGGGCGCATTATTGACGTACATCCTGGAGGTGATGGTGTTGTACGCGTTGCTACAGTTAGAACTGCAAGTGGTACTTTGAAGCGACCTCTTGTAAAGCTTTGTCCACTGCCAGTGGACCCTTAGTTTTGAAATAAGTAATTCAAGGCTGGCGGAATGGTGCGTTCCCGCAATTTGTTTAGTGTATTATTTTCAATTTGATTGAATTACTTCATTGATTTTTAAACTTCTGCACCTTTTCTAAAACATTCCGTCGCGCTAATGCTAAATTTAAGTGTTTTTTTGCGTGTAAAATAGACTGTATTGACATTTCGTGTTTCGGTTCCCTAGCTGTTAAGACGCTTGGGAGGTTTGTGTGTTGTGTTCCGAACTGTTCGGACATTTTTTGATTCCGTCTGAAGAGACGCCGCTTTTTGTTGTTATAGTGTTACGAGTCCGCGTGTTCTTTAGCTCCGTTCGTAACGACCGCTAAACCGCTTTCATTTTGTTTCTTTTGTGTTTACAAAAGCGCATCATTTGTTGTTAAACCCGCATTTTTTGTATGCTCAATCAATGAACATTACGTCGCTATTTTTTGTGTAACGTGTTGTCCAGAAGAAGCTCTAAAAAACTGTTCACGGGGCTAGCCTCTGAAGAAAGAAGAACCAAGAAAACACCAGAGCTTCCGGACGTAAAAGGTTAGTGATAACTTTTATTTGGTGATTCGTTTGTGTGACGGCACGTGTTTATTGATTGTTCCGCTAAAGGTCCTTCGTCAATTATAAGTACTTGCATTGAACCAGCATTGAACTAAAACCGCAACATCTAATCATACATTTTTTTTTTGAATATTCACTATGGAATGTGCCATCGAAGAGATTCCAATGTCAGTGAGTAACGTTAGTTCAGCTTTAGTGGTAGTAGGCGGAATACTTAATGGCAGTAGTCTAGGCAGAAGCGTCGCTGCCGGTAGCAAAATGATTCCGATTTGGTTTTTTGTTGATTATTCTTTAGGGTCTCCTAAAAAGAAATCCGAAGATTTCGGAGCAGTAATCTGATCGCAAACATAAAGAAATCAACGCGTTTGCGAAAACCGTTATTTAGGTTTTTTTTGGTCATTCTGAACAACAAAGGTCGCTTGTGATTTTTCTCCAAAGTTGATAATTTTTGAGTTATAAGCGATTTAATTAGTCTGAAAAAACCTAAAATTGACAATTTTCAAAGCTCTATAACTCTGATAAAATATTATCATTTTTTACCCAGGAAAAGCTAAATTACAGTTTAACATTCCTCTACAAAGCCTTTGTTTTTAAATCGATACTTACCAGTGAGCTTGCCTCTCTGTCTCAATTGAAATGAAAAGAATAAAATAATTAAGAATATATCTATTGAGTACCACATATTTTGTTTTCAAATATCAACGTGATTAAAACTAATTTTCGATTTCGATGGATTGCACTCTCGTTCAAGTCTTTCCACGGTATTTATGCTCTGCAGGCTATCTCTAGGAAGTAGATTTTCTGGCCGTAAACATGAGCAAAAAATGCAAATTTTATGAGTAAATTTTTACGGTGTATTCAACACGATACCTACCTAAATCCACTCAGTGAGTAAAAATACCGAATGCAAAGTCTCCCTGGTCAGCACTAGCATATCTACAAAACCGCCACTAAGTTTGTAGGCATTAATAATCACTACAAAACACCTGATGCTGATACTATAGACGCAAAATTGTTGAATTGGTCAGAAGAACTTGAGGAACCGGTATAAGAAGGTAAATGAAAGTTATTTGGGGTAAACTTAACATTTCTACTATTCTTTACTAGCACGATCGGTGCAGACCAAGGTTTAAGAGAAAATTTAATAGGTAAATTTTGTAGCATGTTTCGTATGTTTTCTTCCAATGCTTTGCGACCCATTGGGAATCTGCTAGGTGATATCGGTATGGGTCAAGTTTTTCCGATTAGACGATGATGGTTCATATGTTATCCCATCACATGGCGTTCGCCATCCATCGAACATGCGAACATGTTATAAATTCTCCAAATAGATTAGTTATAACGATCGATGACTTTTACACACTAAGAGTTCATGGCGGACTGCTTGCCTTGAAGTTATTATTAGACTCATTCGACAATCTAATATATATATATATATATATATATATATATATATATATATATATAATGTCCAACTTGATTAAAGGTCTACCAATCTGGGAGATATGAGCTTCCGGTCCGGGTTCTATTAATTCAACAGCGGTTTCAGGTTTTGTTCTTAACTTACCTAGGATGATATCTGATATCTTCTACTGAAAATCATTGTCATAGATTTGGCTAATATATTTACTGAAATCATGTCATTAACTGTTGGCCTAGTTAATAAAACTTATTAACTCAGTAACCTCAGATCTTGGATCGAACATTCTTACAAACGTCTAATAGGATCCAGCCCTAGAATAAAGCTTTCTTCTTTGTCTTCTACCAGTACCATTCAAACGCTAATACTCTGGATTTTGGATGTAAGTACGTTCCGGGGCCTAAGAATTTGGGACTTAGCGATAGATAATGCAGCACCTGTGTCAAATGCGATGGTAATATCATTACAGTTGATTATATCCCTATTGAGCCAACTGCTACTATCTTCCCAAATCTGCTTATGGATACTGTTCCGGTATGCTGGTGAATGGTTAGTCAGTTGTTGTTGTTGATTATACTTAAAAGTTAGCTGTCCCTAGAGGGGGATCGTTGTGAATGCCTCCACCATCATTTTATGTCCGGTTAACGCGGACCGTAAAAATTCAATACTGCTAGACTTGATATCTTTGGGTTCCTGACTGAAAAGCGATTGCTCTCACTTCATGTTTAGAATTATTCCAGACAATGTGTGAAATGCGTGTTTATTTAGGTTTCATTGCGTCAATAAACCTATATAGTAAACTTTTCCTAGAATTATCCATGTTATCAGAGGACTAAAAGATTAAAACTATTTTATAAATATTTATATACTTTAAAAAAACTAAATCCTAAATGAATCAGCAAAATAAATCTAATATAATATTAACCATATTGTTAAAAGTGATAAATATAACTAAATTGTGGAAAATGTGTTCCTTCTAGAAAAATCTATAAAACTACTAACAAAATGAACCATATGGTTAAGCATTTTAAGACCAAGTTAAAGTCATATATAGAATTGTATTTCGTTTTTTTTTTTTCAATTAATTTTACCTAGGTTAAAGATATGACCTCTATAACAGAATTGCCAGTATTGTTAAGTTGCCCGTAGTATTTATCTTTTCTTATTTATATTATTTTGGAGATCAGATAACTTTCGCGTTACCTCTTAATGAATTTAAACCGAATGATGGTCATAAAACTATTTTGTAATCGCAGCACGAAACCGCATAAAATATGGCAACCGTTTGATTACACAAATTCTTACGTGGATGCAATTGTTGCTCTAAAATCCACAATATCTGCACGTTTGACCTGGAAAGCTAAGCTTTATTTTGTGATCACAAACAATTCACAAATCGTAGTTGGAAAGAATGAGAGAATTCCCTGGACATCTGAGCTCAGCTAAATGAAATATCGACGATTTCGCTGTAACAAATCAACTTTCTTTTACCAAGCACAAGTTAGTAAATCCAGGCCAGATATAATTTATACTTCAGGATATTTCATTGTGAGTCTTAGATCGAGAAATTCATTACTCAAAGGTTCCAATATATTATTTTTAATTATTTTTTTTATATTCGTGCGTTTTTTAACTGAATCTTATTGTCTTCAAACTCCAGTTGTAGGGTTATAAGTAATAAGTATGTGAATGAATCTTTCAAAATGCAACATAAAAAAATATATAAAATTTGTAAATATAGAGCCAGATAATAAGTCATTTTTCCATAATAAAAAGTAAGTCGCACAGTTGGTGAGAATGCGAACGCAAACTCATGACAATATTGAGATAATCTTCCTGAGAAATTATGCGATTTAACCTTAAAGCTCTCCCATCTTCTAGAGGTCTTATCTTTCCATCAGCCATCTAAAGCCGTCTGCCAGAATTGAACATTATGTTAAATTAAGGTCGATTATTTGACAAGAATCGAGGGGATAAACCTAACTTCATTGTTTAAAAATAATTTAGTAATTAAAATCTGTAAATATAACAATTACTTTGAATTTTCCATAAAATTATATAGGAAAGTACAGTATTCTACTGAATATATTTAGTTATGATGGTGGATGTACGTACAGTGCTGAGGTTACTGCCTTTGATTTACCAATTAATTAACCAACACAACCCTTTCAAAATGTTAAGAGTTACCTATAACTAGGGCTGTAACAAATACTCGATAAGACTCGAAGTACCGAAAAGTTACTTTTAAATTAGTATCGTTACTTCAATCAAATGTTTACTTCAGCAATGTCTACTGCCGCATACTACCAATACATAAAATTCTGACTCACACATCGTTAGTTTCGTTACTTCGTTAGATACCTTATGATTTGGCATGTTTCGTACATAGGAATATTTCGTATGTTTCGCACGTACGAATACTTCGAACCTACCGTATTTCGGTATTTCTACCGAAATGGTGTCTGTCCTGCCGGACTACCGAATTGTTATGACAGTAAATAAGTCATTCATATCTGATTATATCTTTATTTTGTTATTTAATAGATTATATATTATGCTTTTAATATTATATTAAAATAAACACACTGATGTAATTTTCACTTAAATTTATTCACTATTGACAATTGTTTCACCAGGTTACTGGCTTCTTCAGAATACAACGTAAGACTAACAGTTAAATGCCTTAAACTATTACAAAGAAATATGGTGATGCAATTACAGAGGTATTTAGAGGATTATTGAAGCAGGTAGGAGGGGATTATCACTATTAAGAAAGTACAATGGATAAATTATGGCTGTAATGAGTTTATATAATTCTATTGAAAAGATTAAGTAATGGGGATGAATTGGTTTCGGTTTGATCATTCAAGAGGTATGGTGAATTTTTGTTTTTGTTAATTTCTAATGACTCTAAAAGATATAATTTTTTACTTTTATGTTGTAAATGTAATACTTCGAATGTATTCTGATTTACAACATAAAAGTAAAAAATTATATCTTTTAGAGTCATTAGAAATTAACAAAAACAAAAATTCACCATACCTCTTGAATGATCAAACCGAAACCAATTCATCCCCATTACTTAATCTTTTCAATAGAATTATATAAACTCATTACAGCCATAATTTATCCATTGTACTTTCTTAATAGTGATAATCCCCTCCTACCTGCTTCAATAATCCTCTAAATACCTCTGTAATTGCATTACCATATTTCTTTGTAATAGTTTAAGGCATTTAACTGTTAGTCTTACGTTGTATTCTGAAGAAGCCAGTAACCTGGTGAAACAATTGTCAATAGTGAATAAATTTAAGTGAAAATTACATCAGTGTGTTTATTTTAATATAATATTAAAATGAATTTTCATCAAGTAAAGATTGAAACTATCATCATTATGCTTTTGTATTTAGAACACTAGTCACTATTCTTTCTTTATTTTAAAGATGAACCATTGAGATCTATAAAAGTATATTATAGTATAAGACATAATTTCAATAACAGCTCTATAAAATAAAAGATATATATATATATATATATATATATATATAATAACAAAATCGAGTGCCACAACTTCTCCAATAACCGGTGGTAATATTATGCAAAGACAATATATGAAAGAAAACTGAAATTTTGGTAGGCACGAATTTATATCCATGATGAAGTAGGAATTATAAAGTCAGTGCCAGTGCCACCAGAACGAAAAATGTACCTCATGAAAATCCCAACAGATGAAAAAAAAAATTCTAAATACGAATGACATATTTTGGGCATAAAATAAAATGCGGTAATTTTCATCGTGCTGAGTAGTTTAAGAGAACTGTCAAATTAATATAAGAATATAATTATGTATCTATTTCTTTATTGAAAATGGTATCTATGTTTATATTACCCACAAAGAGGTATCAGTGTATATCTCTGTGGGTTACATAGTACTATTATAATTTTAATTATACATTGTAATGAAATTGTTCTGGTTAGTAAATAAAAAATAAAAAATTAAAAAATGTACTTACACATTTAATGCAGAAAAAATTTAAAAAAATTCTTTTTACTTACTAAGAAGACTGATATAAAATAATGAAAGTATTTGTTTAGTTTCATTGCTTGAGTGTATATTTATTTTTCTCTTTATTAATTTTATATTTATAATTGAATAAAAATGTACTTAATAAAATCCATTCATATTCCATACAATTATTTTTTCCCTTCAATTGCAATATATTAAAAATATAAAAATACTAGGTCATATTATGATAAAATTCAAGCTATTTTCAATTTTTGTCTTAGTAATCAAAATAATTGTACTAAATACAAGAGCTCTACGTTCTTCTCTAAATGTAGAGGCGTGTTAGTCTCTTAAACCATGCCTATACGTTTTATACAGGAGTATTTTTCGTTCAGAGTATGAAACAACATACTACATACTTACTTTCAAAACATTAATAGAACATTCAGTTGAGTAAAACAGTACCCTGATCTAAATCTTTATTAATGCCCATAAATACCATATTATATAGTATACAGTGCAGAACAGCCAAATCGAATAAATTCGATAACGAATAAAGGAGGGCGTGTTGGGAAAAACTCTTGAACAAGTCGATTTGTATTTTTAAATGCGCATTTTTTAATGCTAGACATAATTTTTTCGAGTGTTAAAAGAAATTAAAATGCATCCCTATAAAATGATGCCTTATGGAAGACGACTTCAATAGTAGACTATATTTTTGTGAACAAATGATGGTAAGGTTAGATAAAAATGTAATCCAATTAGAAAATGTTTTGTTTTCTGATGAGAGCACATTTACACTTCACGGTCAGCGAATTTTTGAAATAAAATATATTTTTAACCGACTTCCAAAAAGGAGGAGGTTATCAATTCGTTGCGTATTTTTTCGCTTTTTTTGTATGTATGTTACCTGTGGTGCACCGTTTTGAATGAATATGGTCTTGTTTAATAGAGTATATCTCCGGATTGGTGAAACTTCAAATTTTGGAAAAGAATTCTATTGGTAAAGTGATAAAATTTGTGAATGAACACATGCGTGCATGGAAATCGACCAAAATCCCTAATATTTTAGTCGAATTTTCGATAACTCCTTGTGGATGTGTATAGTTTTTTAACGTTTAATCTATTAAGGAAGATCCTTAGGTGATCTCATATATTTTTCTGCGACGTGCAACTTGCAGTTTTGCAGAAAATCGCCGAAAATTCCAAAATTCTTTTCAAAAATTTCATCGAAATGACATAACGGACATTTCATCATAAATATTTTAATTCCAACGTAATAGTGCGGTAATTTTAGGCACTGGAAGTTTTAATTGCTAATTGAAAATTTTCTATGTACATCTCAAGCATGTAGGTAGTAAAGCATACTATTTTCGGCTCCTTAAACCAATGAATACCAAGCTCGTTTTGTTTGTATACCAGGCAAATACCTATTTAAATGCAAATTTTTCTATTTTGCGAAGACGGTGCTTTTTGTTTGTCACATTCTCCCGGCCTAATATTTCAGTGACAACACATGTCAAACTTTAAACTGCTCTTTGGTACGTTTATAGACAGGGTGTTTAGTTATAGCAAACAAAATCACAAAGTAAAGTGATAGAAGGAGTTGCATTTATATGAAGATTGAAATATAGGACCGACTAGAATGATAGTGGTCCGTAGGCAGCCGTATATACAGGATGGTTGGAATATAGGGTGGACTGGACGTTTGGTGGTATATAAATGTTGGAAAAAATGTGAAATTAAAATTATATAGGGTGATTAAAAAATTGTTATATGACGTGGACATGTGACATGTGGCAAATTATATACAGGATGGTTGCAATATATGCTGCACTTGAAATATATATTTACACAGTGTGATTAAAAAATTATTTCTTGTATAGCCCATAAGAAGTTGCATAAAGTGTGGAAAGGAATTAATGTTACACAGGACGATAATATAAAATGTAAAAAATGAACTAATTTATGGGCTAGCCCACAAGGAGTTATATACTATGGTTGAAATATATGACGGATTTGACTCCGTAAATGTGGGATGGATTCTACTCCGTCCTATAGAAGGCAGGTAACAAATTTATGCTCGTCCGTGGGCAGTCGTGTACAGGATGGTTGGTACATAGGTTGGTGTGGAATTATCTATAGTTATACAGGGTTGTCAAAAAAAGTTGAAAAAAGGTTACATGGCGTAGTCCATAAGGCATAAATATATTTTGGGCTTATTAAGTCAACGCTTACTAGTAAATTTTGTTCGTAAAGATTTACCTGTCCATTTAAATGAGAAAGTATCATTGTGTAATGTTGAGGCTTTCGATGTTACCTGGTCTTGTCTATTAAGGTTATACATACAAAAGAAAAAATAAAGAATGAAAACTGAGTTCAAAAAAACTAAAAAGTTGAAAATAAAACATTTAAAAAAATATATAACCGACTTCAACCTATAACTAAAAAAAAATAATTGCAACAAAATACAACTCTAGCAAATAAATAACACATTCAATGTTGTTAGGTACCTACCTATCCAGGAAGTAAAAAATGTAAACATTAAAAAGTGGTCATTCTGTACAAATTAATTACCTACCAAGCTAATATATTTTTGAAGTCGGTGCTAAGCAACAATCAAGTTTGATGAATTAGTAGATAAGTACGCAATGAAGGATTTTAGATTTACTTGGCACCGGCTTCAAAATATACTAGATTGGTAGGTAATTAATTTGTACAGAATGAGCACCTTTTCACGTTTACATTTTTTACTTCCTAGGTAGGTACCTAACAACATTGAATATGTTATTTATTTGCTAGAGTTGTATTTTGTTATAATTATTTTTAGCTTTTTGGTTATAGATAGAAGTCGGTTATATTTTTTTAAAAATGTTTTATTTTTTAATTTTAATTTTTGAAATAAAGCTCAAAACAGTAAAAAATGCGCATTTAAAAATACAAATCGACGTGTCCAAGCGTTTTTCCCACCACGCCCTCCTTTATTCGTTATCGAATTTATTTCATTTGGCTGTTCCACACTATATATATATATATATATATATATATATATATATATATATATTTTAATTTCAAATCAAATTGTTGGTTTTGGGTCAATATGTTTGTATTTTATTTTATTTGAACGTTTCGGGCCACATGCGTCCTTTTTCAACAAAACGTCATCAACTAAAAGGTTTCATCATCAGACAAGCATGGGTATATCAACACAACAAAAAAATATTGTTAAAATTCTCAACATTTATGGTACGTCACATAGTTAACCACAACATCATTTTAAAATCCAATGACATCTCATACACACATCTGTACAAATTTTTTCTCCATTCCATTTAGAAGGCAAGGGCGTATATATATATATATATATATATATATATATATATATATATATAGCAGAAGGCTACGAGAATTATGCGAACCGACCTGAAGAGGGCAGATGTGACTCTGCCGAAACGTCGTCATTTTACCATCGCTCCCGGCAGGGATCAGTTATCAACTACGCGGATGAATTCCCGGAAACCATCTAATACATACATATATATACTAATAATATACTGTTCACTAGAAGAATCCCAAATATTGCAGATACTAATCAATTATATCAAATATTACAATAACAGTTCAATAAAGATTAAACTCTCGTTTAGCAAATATTAAGATCGATAGAGGCGTTAGTCAAGGTGATACTATGTCCAAAAAGTATTCAAAAATGTTATGGAACATGCTCTTAATGCACTACATGGGGAGCATAAGGTTATCAACGTAAATGGGCAAATGCTACAACACCTGAGCAGTGGAGGCTCGAGGGTTATGGAACTGGTGGTGCAGTATACTGGTCAAATATTGGGAGTCAAAGATGCAACAAAACAAACCATAGCTTTGCTAATAGTGCGTTTATTTATTATTACTTAAAATATTCGTCGACTTTCTTCGAAAGCGAAATGTTTAATGACCTTTTTATCAAAGTCTGCCATTGATAGAATATATTTTTTTCAATACTAAGCACAGAAAGAGCATTTAGACAGTCCCAAAACATCGTATTTCTAAGAAACGTTTTAATTCTTCATTCCAGTTTCCGTAAAAATTGATTCCCCGCCATAAATAATGTAAGGAAAACAAAATAATGTATTAATGCGATCACATCCACACAACCATTTCTTTTTATTCTAAATTTCACTTTTAAAACTTCCTGTAAATATTTTATTTTTCATTTTGCACTCTTGTTTTCAATTAAAATATGGCCTAGGTGGACCAGCCATTTTTATATCTAATTTGTTTTGAAACCATTTATTATTGTTTTTAGTATAGTCAATGTTAAAGTTGATACTCATTTTCACAGTTATGTAAACACACACACACTCTGTATATTAAATATTCTTTCATAGACTACGAGGACAAAAACCAAGCAACCACGAATTAAATCACGTAAACAAAAATTTAAATTATTGAAACGTTCGGATCCGTCCGTTCAATATTGGTGTCTCCGTGCGGCGTACGAGAATCTGCCCATTACTCCATATAGTTTACATTAACTATCTTTTATTTCACGCGGTAAGCGTGTTATATCGTATCTCATAGATGCTATATAAGTTTCACCGTGTACTAGCTGAAGTGCACGGTGAAATATTCTTTCAAGCGAATATAAGTCTTAATACAAGTTTGGATTAGAGCTTAAATTGTTTTTTTGATAAATTCGTTGATATTGAAATAATGTTTATTAAACATTTTGTGTTGATTTTTAACCTTATTAAAAGCTTATTAAATTTGGTGGTTCAGCGCACGAGTGCACTTAAGGGACAGCCGCCCTGGACCTGAGGTTTGCTGACGATATTTTCCGCAGAAGTGATATCTAGGCCAGGCTACCAATATAATACAGGATCTGAAAAAACAACAAAGAAAATTTATCTGACAATAATTTTTATCTTAAGGTGATGACAAATTTGGTTCCTAGTAAATTAAAAAATGTGGACAGCGAAGATTTTCAAGTGAATACCTAGAACATGAAAGTGAAATTGATCGACACGGGTTCTCTATTAATGTGTGGACATGTATCTTCGACAGTTATCTAAGGATGCGTTTATGTTGCGATAAGTGATAAGAGCGCCTATATTAGCAAAGTGAAAAGAATCTCAAACCTGTTCACCACGGATCTCTTTATTGCTTCAATCGAGTATGGACGGTGATAATTTAGTCAGTGAAGTTTTTGTCAGAGATCTGTATTGTGGGAGCAAAAAGACAAAAAATACAGATTTGTTTAATGCAAAATGTGGGATGAAGTGGCCAGGGGCGCATTCAGAAAGGCGGTTCCTGGGGGCTTTCATGCCTCTGTACTAAACTTATCTGAATATAATTATGAACCCAGATTTCTTGGGCGATCACCCCTTTGAAATTAAATACAACACGTATGCAAATTGGTTATTTTCTAGTATATTTTCAATGGCGGCAGTTGGATTTTGGAATTTTATAAAAATGTTCGAAAGTGATTTCTATTATGTTTAGGAAATTCTGTCCAGACTGTTGTTCTTTTTCATCAAGGAAGATTCTATCAGGGATGGTTTCTTATGTAGGAATATTGATAATTCTTAATTCATTACGGAAATGCATTATTTCTTTTTATAAATGAATTTATACCTCAGAATCGCTCATGTTTAACAACATTTTAACTGCTAAAATGCAATACTTTTAATCTCTTCGATTTTTCAATTTTGTGGGTATATGAAATATGAAAAGTATACCGTAGGCATAAATAGGAAAAGCAATTATATTTCAAATATCTTACTGTTTTCACGCAGATTATAGCTATATATCCAAGATTATACTCATCAAATTAAACGCCCTGTGTAAAGCCTTTTTATGTATTTAAATGTTTATTTTAGTATTTAATTAAGCCTTGACAATTGAAGAAAAAAAACAGTTATTTGCTATTTTTAAAGGACATGGAATTCAACAGCAAACTGCTTACCCCTTTACGTAAACGTAAATAATAGTTTATATGCCATAACTGACATCATTCTAACAGCAATCTCCTAGTAGTAAATTATTTGTGCATTAAAAACTCCAACAATATATTTTTTTTTGTTTTTTGCTTATCGTGTGAAAAGTGTTCATAATCCTACCAATAGAGCATCTTTAATAAAGAAAAGCTGGAAAAATCATTGTGAAGTGACTGATCTAAAAAAAATCGTAAACTTAGTGTAATAACAGCTGGAATCTTATTCTTCCTCCTAATCCCCCTTAATTCTCCTCAGATGCCTTGACAGTGGCGGATTCAGTCATTAGAAAAAATAATTCAAATAAAAACAGTAAATAGTGCAAGTAACCATTACCCTAATAAACCAATGGAAAAATATACCAATATATACAGATAGGAATTATGTAAATAAAAACCTAATAAACAGTTAAAAAAAATCATATATTAAAACAATTTACCATAATAATAATGTTCGTGTCAGGCCTGTACTTCAAAACTAGGCTAGATTCCCCAAAGATGATTGACCGCTATTGTAAGTTAACCGCACTATTTATAATTATTTAAAACCAATTTCCCAGCATTATAACAAAAATTCAAAATAGATAAATTGAAGTGCAATTTTTGTTCTCTCAAAATATCTTTTGTATTTCCCGATTAGACTGGGCTAGTATATGCTATGCCAAATATCTCTCTAAATTATCTAAGTGCCAATTCTTCAAAAACTACATACGCAATAGTTCGAGAGCCCATATAAACTTAACATCATACACTATCATTTTGATCATGATTAATATTCTTATGTGAGTTACCAGAAAGGTATACATTTTAGAAAAAACTCCACTTTTTACTAGTTTTTCCGAGTTTTGTGGATGAAAGCTGACCAGGTTGAATAAAAGCTCATTAAAAAGGATTTTTAATTCGCTACAACTTTTCTAATGACAGCATTACGATTCCTTCGTTACTTTTCATTATATAAGAAAAAACAAATGAAATTCGGATTTTTGGGAGTTTTTATTCTTTAAATAGTTTACTTCGACGAATTTGCTGTTAAAATCTTACCAATTATTCTCTATAAACTGGTACTGACCTGATGGTATAAGTAAATTGCTCCTATTTTTTTTGTCAAAATTGATTTCCTCTATAGACTGGTGTATATAGGAAATTTTCTTATTATACTTTTTGGTCTTCTATCCATCTATCACGTGGTGCTGTAAATTGTAGTTTGTTCTATGTCACCCTGCATGTGTAGGTCGATGTCAGTACGCTTATATATCATATTAACGGATCATAAACTTGACTATTGCAATTTTTTACCGATTTCATTCCATAATGCTGCCATCTAGGAAAGTCCAGCTGAAAAGATTTAACCAAACATTGTATCGACTCCATAGTAACTCCTTCATAATGGAATCGATATTCGGTTATGGTGTGAGTTTCCGTTTAACTGGAAACTTCATTGCGTCTGACAAAATGAGCTTTTAAAATCGATAAAACCTTAATTCAGTGCCGAAACACCAGGAGCGCTGTTTTCACCCAAACCCACGAGGCAGCTTGAATGATATCAACATTGCGTCTTCATTCGTATCTTTGGTCCTGATCCGTGGAGACCAAATGTTCGCTTTCAGTATCAAAAACATCGAAGTGTTCGAATTAATCAAGACTTGTATAAACCGAATTTATAAACTACTATGAATTTTTTAACGAATTTTTTTAAAATAGCATCTAAACCGACTTTAATATAACCGATGATTAAATAAAATATGTAAATTAAACTATTCTTTAAAATTTTGTTTACATATCAACTACGAGCGCCAAATTCGAAGAAGCAACAATAATTAGGATGTACTGAAGAAGTTTTTAAGGAAAGCATAGAGTATTTTTGATATTGTATTTTCAAACAACTATACAAGTATATTAAAGCTATTTTAGATAATATTGGTGTTAGATTGTTGTTCCAATATTTATCAGATAGTAATTGTTAGTGTTGAATGTGCTCAATTAGATATATTTATCTCAATGTTTATAGAAATTTAATTGTACATGTTGAATTAAATGTTGGGGCCATATATTGTTAACCCTGCCATCCATGTAAACAAATAATAATTAGTGAAATTAATGTGATCAGTGTTCAAAAAATATCAATTATTCCATAATATCGTATTTTATTCAATATTTATATATATAAACAAAAATAAATAATATATATTCATATAAATAAATTGAAATAATAAACCGGACACAGTAAATATCTAAAACAGTCGAAAGTGTCGGAAATGGCTAATGCTGTCCCTCAAATAAAGCCAGTGATTTCAACTGTTAGTACCATAAACGCTCTACCAGAAGGAGAAATGGATGCTTTACTTCTGGGAAGAACTAGGGTGAGTAAATTGTTTTTAAGAATTTTATTCTATGTTTAGCGAATTTTGTTTAGTATTTCACATATTTATTGAGCACTTAGTACTTTACGACCGGCTTTTGTTTAATTAATCTTATATCAAAAAGATATATATTAACTTATACTAACAGGCATTAGGGGTTACTGAGGGGTCAATTAGGGATCAATCTTGACTATTATAGTTAGTGTTTAAGCTAATTAATTTTATATCAGTGGTTAAGAAATGCTGTAGGTCAAGTAGTGTTGGATTTTTTTGCATTAATTAGGTATATCTTTACACCTAATCTGCTTTTCCTCTAAATTATATTTGTGTTTTAGGTTTAGAAATATTACATTTGTTTTGGGTGAAATTAATTTATGTTAGTTGTTGAGGTTATGTGAAAGTCAAGTTATTTTTTCTTCGTCTAAAGATCTTGAAATTTTTGCAATTGATCAGTAGAGTTCCGTCCTCGTTTCGGATGTTAACACAAAAAATGTATCTTGTTTCAAATTCTCACAAGTTCTTAAATTATGGTCCGATCAGACATAATTAACTTATTTAGCATTTCTGGAGAGAGTAACAATATTATTGACAGATCATGCAGGAGAAAGTGTGAATGTTTTAGGTTACGGGGAATATGATTCAGTGGGGTACTTTTGAAATTCCGAAAACTATGCCTAAGCCTGTGAATGGAGACGAAAACAATGGAAGTAACGTTCTGGTGCATATTTTGGAACATCAACAACCTTATTTTACATTCAATCTCAGTTACTCATGAATTTTAAGAATGTTATTATTTTGGAAACATAGAGTACCCCGTTCAGGTTCATCAAAATTCACCATCTTCAAACACAGGAATCTTAATATCGCATAACATATTACTAGACGTTTTCATTAAAATGTGAAAAAGATGGTCAGACGAATCAATGCAAAGGTATATCTAGTAGGCATAATGAACATATTTGGGCACATGGAAATGCTAAAAGAGGACACAGATACAAAGTAAAATTTCACTGTGTTTTATTTATTAAAATGATTATTTGAGTGTAAACTAATCGACAGTATCACATTTAATTTTATTGTTTACAATTTCAGTAGTATATGTTTTGCTAGATTAAACAAAGCAGATACGCCCACCAACACCTAACCAATCACAACGCAGCCCCTTCATCACTTGGCACCCCCTTCTAAACCACCGATAACTATAAACAAAAGATGCAGAGCAGATTCAAATTCCGTTCAGTTACCTAGGGACTCTTGGGAAGTAGGCAGATTGAAGCCCCGAGTTCGATCTAGACTCTAAAACTCTTTCTCAGTTGCGTCTCTTTATAATGACTTCAAAGCAGGAGTCGAAACGTCGAGCGTTTAATAAATTCAGACGCGGTTCTCACACAGAACCTAACCTAGTTCATATATATATATATATATATATATATATATATATATATATATATTTAAAGTGCCTTCCACTGACTTCCATACAATAGTACAACCTTGACTGAGAGTCGTCTCTGACATGGTTCAGCATAGTCGTTGTTATCTGTCGACACTCCGCTATAATTCGTTGGCGTAGTTCGTCCAAATTATCAGCCTGAATCTTAAAAATTTTAGATTCAACATGTCCCGACAAAAAAATAACCAAAGGGTTCAGATCACGTTATCGAGCAGGCCATTTTATAAGACCTCTTCTTCCAATCCAGCGACCAGAGTATTCCAAATCGCGGTATTGCCGAACTGGTGCGGCGCAGTGAGGAGGAGCTCCATCTTGTTGGAAATGCAATTACTCTTCATGTAGTAGAGATTATTTTCTAATAATTCTATTATCAATGCATTGATTTCATTTTCCAATATATTGTGATAAATTTCACCATTTAAATTACCAGGAATAAACAGGGGTCCAAGTAAATGATTTCCCAAAATCCCTACCCAAACGTTTAGTTTTACCGGATGTTGACTATGAGCTTCTCGAAATAAATGAGGATTTCCAAACTATACAATTATGTCGGTTAATCTCCCCATAAAGTGAAATACTGCACTCATCTGAAAAGCAAACATTGTACAAGAAATTCGGGTTTTCGATCATACACTGGGATATAATTTCGCAAAACTCTTGCACTCGATCCCAATCATCCTCATTCAATTCATGAAGTAATTTAATTTTGCACGGATGTAATTTGTACATTTGCAAAATTTTAAAAACGTTAGTTTTGCTAATACCGGAAGCTGCAGATATTTGCTGGTCACACTGCGGGTTTAGTATAAGTTGTACATGGGCCAATGTAGTCACAGCTACCCCTTCTTCTAATCGAAAAGCTGTGGAACCTTTGGTGTGTCACAAATGTAAAAACACAGTTTTGCACCCTAACACCAAACCTTTATTTTCAAAACTCAACGCACGTTTCAACAACTCTAAGTTGTCATCTTCAGGAGTAAACCCAAACTGCAGTTTGGGTTTACTCTATGCCTAAACTGCAGTTTGGGCTAACTCCTGAAGATGACAACTTAGAGTTGTTGAAACGTGCGTTGAGTGTTAAAAATAAAGGTTTGGTGTTAGGGTGCAAAACTGTGTTTTTACATAGCCCTTCTTCATTTACAATTCCAATGGGACCTCTTTGTTTATTCATTACTGAGCCCGACTCAACAAATTTTAAAATGAACTCCAATACATATTTATGACGAACGTAACTTTCGGGATGGTTTTGGTAAAAAACCCTTGCAGCAGATTGAGCACAATTTTTATTTTGGTAATAAAGACTTTCCAGCTCAACACGTTCTTGCAATGTGTATACCATAATTATCTTAAATTTTCAACAAATCAATAAAGTGAACAGATAAACAAACTTGCTGTAAATATCAGCAAAAAATATGTAAAATAAATGAATGTTTACATTTAATGTTTTTCTTGTATTGTGTGCTAATACTGGGTGCGGCAGTGAAACAGGATGGTTTAAGAGCGTACTATACAAGAACTCGTTTTTAATACTTTTCCATGCAGTAAATACTTTTAATTTAACAATCCGGTTTTACCACTAGGTCCGTTAGGTTTTCTGTTGCATAAACAGGATTTGCAATATAAAATTGTATTATGACGGTATAGTGCGTAAAAAGGTCTTTCAAATGATATACGACAACACCTATTTTCCCTATCTCAAATCTCAACGTCATTGAATTGGCCTGTTTATGTTGAATGCGCGCAAGCTCTAATTCCCTCAAAAAATTTCACCTTCGAGACAAAAATCGACCTGTTTTTTCAAATTGCCATAGTTTTGAAAATAACCAAGACATTCAAGGTGACTGGTTTGAGACGGAATATCCTGTATATATATATATATATATATATATATATATATATATATATATATATACATGTTTTAAGTGGTTTCCGGGAATTCATCCGCGTAGTAGATAACTGATCCCTGCCGGGATCGATGGTAAAATGACGACGCTTCGGCAGAGTCACATCTGCCCTCTTCACGTCGGTTCGCATAATTCTCGTAGCCTTCTGCTTTCGCTTCTAGTTACTCGAATACAGAAACCACCTAAAACATATATATATATATATATATATATATATATATATATATATATATATATATATTTGTTTTTAAGTTTTCGCGGGCACTAAATGTTTTAGTTGGTTTCCGAATACTCGAGTATTCGAGTAACTAGAAGGGAAAGCAGAAGGCTACGAGAATTATGCGAACCGACCTGACGAGGGCAGATGTGACTCTGCTGAAACGTCGTCATATTACTATCGATTCCGGCAGGGATCAGTTATCAACTACGCGGATGAATTCCCGGAAACCAACTAATATATATATATATATATATATATATATATATATATATATATATATATATATATATTACCTATTTTTTACTTTTTAGTTTAGAATAATTCTATTCCGACACGCCCTACACAAATTTACAAGCTAAATTTTAGGTTAGTATGTGTATTATGTCTCAAATAAATTGCCAGAGTTCTGTTATTTTTAGTGGAAGATATTACTTTTTTTGTTATGGTTAATCCGGGGGTTTTCCTGTAAATTAAATTATCTCAGAAACTTGCGTATGAAACTTACATTATATTTGGAGTTTTATACGAATTCATTAAAAACACTATGAATATCAGTAAAAATAATGAAGTTGTTAAATTCTGGTTTAACCGGAAGATTTGAGCATTTCTGATACTCCTTAATCAGCCACAAGACGACGCATACAATATCGCGTATTTTACAGAAGATTACCTTGGCTCGATGAGGTTCCTGCAAGGCTACGAATTCCGTTTTCAGAGGACCTGGAGCAAGACTGTGGCACTGCTGAAAATCTGCTTTCAATGAGGTCTTATTGAAAAAAGGCTTTCTGCATACCAACAATATACTTTCTTTCACTTTCTTTTAAATGGATTTAAACCTCTAAATGGTACCTAACCTACTGTTTTACTGAACTTATACTTGGAGAGCTAGTGAACCATTTTTTATGAAGTGTTTGATTCTCGTAAATATTTTACATAGAGATATAGGTAGGATAGAACGGTGGGTGTGGGTAATCGGTAGTTTGTCTCACATACGTGGCGTGAGGACAATAGGTACTGCGCATGCAAGAAAGGTGTACAGGGTATACCACGATGAGCTAAAGTCGTTATGTATATGGAAAACTATTGCGAGTATTAATTTGAAAATTGGGAAAAGGGTTTTTTTCGAGGAGCTGGTTTCAGTTAAGATATTTTCAATTATCTACGATTTCCGGTTCTACCAAAAGTGGACTTCATCTTTGTTTTTTTATAGCATTTATAAAATCTGCAATGACTTTTAACACGTCTTTATTGGAAACATCGTATGTCTGAAGGGCTCCAGTTCAAAATTATTTAAATAAAACTTGATACCTCCTTAATCTTTGTTTGGAAACTGTTCAAAAAAATTATACTGCGTACTCAGAAATTGGCGCCCAAATCGGTTATCTTGAAAATCGTGTAACTCATTTTTTCACATCGCTACCACTTTTTTCTCAACAGTAAAAAATATGGGAAACCACATACCTAAATTTAACGGTATTTTATAAACTTGGAAAAATCTATTTCTTGAAACTTCTGTTTCAGTATTATCGTTAGCTTTGCTTTTGTTTGATTTAGATTCTTGTTTGTTTCATCTAACTTCTTGTTTGTTTCATCAACTTTCTGTTTTTTTACATATAACAGAATTTAATATTTTATCGCCAAATTAATTTCGACATATTAGAGTTGAAGGAAAAGCTATTACATAAACTCCAAATCGGGAGTCGTTGTATGTGTAACGCCTTTTCCTTGTGATTCGTAGGATAGAGATCACACGAAAGAATTCGTAGGTAAACTACAACCTTTTAAAGAAATTATAATACCGTCTTTTCGAGATTCTTGAATCCATTAAAAGCAAAAATATGTATTGTTTCTAGTCGAGAACCTTCATCAGTAGCGCTACCCTCTACTGATTGAAACCTCGAATAAAAAATATTAATTTATTTATTTAGTTCATATAAATAAATAAATTTTGAAAATAGGAAATTGAAGAAAAGCTTTTTCACAGAGACTCCAAATCGGGAGTCGAAGTATGTGTGACATAGAGTTCGAGAAACTCTTAGATGTTGAAATTCATTTCGCTATAAAATCTATTTTATTGTAAATGATACCACAACTAAATTTGATTTATTCTAATGAGTACTTCAAATTAACCTATAGCAACAGTTTATCAATACAATTACATCAATTACAATTGTTTATGAACTAAAAAAATATTTTTCTAATTTATAAATTACACAAATTATAAGTTTTAAAAATATCAATGAGTGGTATTATTTTATTCTGAAATTATAAATACAACTATCTTAATTTATTACCCTAAAACATACTGGCTTTGTTTTCCTAATTTCTTAGTCTCTGTGGGCTTAGTATACATTTTATGTATGACATAATCCAGCCATTAATTTGAGTTGTTTTGTAGAGATAATCTCAAATCTTTGTGCATTATTCGATTCAACCTGGATATATGAATAGTTAACCATTTATTTTAAATCAAATTTATTTGGCAAGCTATTTAAATGAAAGAATAAATCCATTTTGAAATTAATTATCCAACCCCGTGAATTCAGATTGCATAAGTAATTAATTAAACGTTTTGGGAGCATATCTGTACAACGTAAAGTAGCTTTCTTCGAAATAATATAAAAATATATTCAATATTCATAAAACACATTTATATTATTTAGTACATTTACAGTACAGTGTCTGTATATCTCCCCACTGTTTGATAACATTACTCTTCACAAAGGGACTAGTACGCGAAGGCCATAAATACACTCTTTGTGTCATTGCACTACATAGGTCTTAAGTCTGCACAATTTCGGCTGCTTGGTAACATAACAAAACCATTACAAGTCATGACTGTTCTGATGTTAACATCGCATGATCGAAACTCGACACCGTAACTGTCGACACAACAAAATTTGTTTTGTTACTGCCTCAGCAGCTTGGACTCATTTATTTTTATTCGACTTTATTTTATATTAGTCAAGTTTAAACTATAAGAAACATTAAGTAACGGACTTATTAGTTAGTTTTTTAATATGGTGTAGTATATACTGTGATATATAAAATAGCTGAAATACATGTACTTGGATGTTAAAAGTATGTTTATATCGTGTTGGTCATATAGACACCACACACATGTTGTGTTCGACTTTCTGCTTAATCAATGTAAATGTTGGGATTCTTTGCGCTGCAAAGAGTCGCTCTTATGCTATATGGTCAATTATTTTTATTGATGGAGGTCCTCTTTCATCAGAAAAGTTATTCAGTGTATGATTATGATATATACATAGTTTGTATGAGCAAATTCGTTTCAGATATTGGTTATGTTTACTTGTTGGAACTTGTACCTACATATATTGCTGATAAATCCCATTGCGTTGTAAGTGTCGTTGTAAATGTGAATATATTGCTGGTAGTTTTTATTAATTTTGTTAGTTAGTTACGCTAGCATACAATTTAATAGCATTATATAAACCCTGTTTACGTATAGAAATCCTAAAATTTCCATTAAACGCATGAGCCTTACGATACATCGGTAGGTCGGGCAACCCTGACAGTACATGTAAATCATTAATCCTTTGGAAATATAGAATTAGTGTAAACAACATTTGTACAAGTTCTTGTCATTTTTACTATTATTATCATTATATGTTTAAGAATTTCTACACAAATTTAAATTAAAAATTGACAAGATAACTAACCTTTATTTATGAAGTTCATATCTGTGAAATAATAGACTCTGTATAGCAATGCAATAATATAAAAAAACTCTTCTTAAACCGTATATATGTTAAAAGTGTTCTACATTCAAATGCATAGTTCATTTCCAATATTTGTATACGCTATTTCAGACGCTGTTAATTACAATTTTCGTTTTCTTAACCTACAAATTACCTGATACTCTATTAGTTGGCCGCCAGACACAGTGCCGATGGGTGATTAACTGCTAGAAAATATCTACTATTTAATAAAGTTGGGATAAAATGTTGCCCCAAAACTTAAATCTACAACTTTCACATGATTTTTTGACAAAATCTCATCCTTTCCAAAGTTGCATGTCATCAGACTAGAAAATAGCATTGTTAGTAAGTAAGTAAGTTTATTTTTCAACTTTAATTTATTTATAAAAAATCCAAAACTTGCGAAGATGACGCACATAGATACATTTACTATTCATATTGTGTGGAACCCTTTTCTACAAAAATAGGTTTAGCTCTGATTTGGAACTTAACCTTACCTGTTAGACTCTCCCAGTAATAGTTGTCATTGGATAAAATAAGCCTCTACGGATGTGTAAATTTATTTATTAAGGCAATGCTTTTGGAATTATTTTAATTCTTGCTAATAAGAATTTTGTTTATTACCTATTATTTTTCTTTTAGCCAACTAAATATATCTCGACAATTTGTTTATTAAATCTAAATTAACTAACAAACTTCACAGTACAAACTTAGTGGGCTTTTTATATGTTGTTAATTGTGATGACTGTTAAAAATAAAAAAATATTGGACCGCCAACACCAACGAGTTGTTATAAACATAGCCTTGGATCCTTATAGTCGGTTTCTGCACAAGACTCAAAAATCCATTTTGGCCCACAGTCCAAGACACAACAGCTTAACCTAAAGTAATTTCGCATTAAATAAGAATTATCTTTGCTAACGTTATATCATCCTCATAGTTTTTCCTAAATAGCAATTTTAAATGTCTTTAGTTATAAATCATAATCACTGCTTTCATTTATTTACTTATTTTATAGTGTAATTGATTCATTTATTGTAGCAATTATACATATCATAAATATCAAATATTAACATGGATCAATATGTACTAAATTTTAATGTTCATGAGATTTCCACACATATTGTGTGATTTGTTTCACTAATTAATGAAAATACTACAGTAGAAAATAATACAAAAAGTAATTGTAAAGCGATAATATATATCTATACCAGAAGTAATTCATACCTGTATCACTGATCATTATTCGGCTACCCTCTTCGAGGTGTCATTCTTTTGTACGCAAGACAATACATATAATATATATTGCTTGTGGTTAGGGAATCTTCATCAGTTGCACTTCCAACAACTGAATGTCCTCTCGAACACTTTATGTATTTGATACATCTCGCGTCTTCAAATTACTCGAATGCTGTCCAAATTCTTTTTCAGAGAGCATCTGATAAAAAAAATACCTGCTCAGATAATACAAAGAAAACAAAAATTTACTTAAATAAAATAAAACTTATAACTCTTTAATCCGGTATACAATATGTTGCTTAATGCATAACTTATTAATATCCTATAGGTGCAATATAAAAATAAAATTATGTATTGTAATTTCATATTTAGAGATGCAGTTAATTCAAGACATTTCAAATATCTCAAAATATTCAATACTGACCTCGAGAATCCCATGTGTTAAGCCTAATAGTCTTGTTGTATAATCATGTAAAGATGACATACCTATAAAACATTCTAATTAAACATTATAATATTTATTAGATATTTACCCACGGCACAACAAGAACCCCAAGCTGCTATACCACAAAATAATTTCACGACTGAATAGCCTAATCTTGTGCTTCATTCAAACCAACACTGTTCTGTTAACGCTTTGGTACAACTAATTTTTGCAAGATCCTGTGCCGCCATAATGACAATTTTTAAGTGACATCTGGAATAGTGGAATTACCGCAAAGTACGACAGTACTCACCACTAAATGTTCCAACTGCAGCACTGGCTCATTCAAATGGGCACCAGAAATAGCTTTGCCTGCCCATGTTTTATGTAAATTTACCCAGTTAACATAAAACTGTACCATAAAGCATGAAGTATGTTCCAATTAACGCCCAAAAATTGCAGCCCTCTGCGGCACAACATCAATTTGACCTCTGATAATTGGAAAACTATCTAAATCAAAAATAACAAATTTGTGCTAATTTTACAATATCTTACCTTGAATTCATATATATGAACGTAACTAGCTATGGTAGGAAATTGACCAGTATGAAATTATTCTTTTAAATGTTGTTATAAAATTTATTTACGCCGCACATAAAAAATTAACCTTATAGATTAATCATTTCGACAAAATATCGCCGGCTCAAGCAATAAAAAAAGAGGAGAGAATTCCATGCAGATTATAACACGACATGCTACATTTTGGGTAGTGTTAGTTGAGTTAATATGGCTTGTGAATTGTAGCGATCAGTCAGTTTTAAATTTAATTTGAACCCACGAAATTGATTGCAATATAATGCATATTTCTTGCAAACCATATCATATATTCCCCATAAAATACTGATATCTGTATTGTATGAAATCAACAATAGTTGATCTAATTCTCAAAATAGTTTCTGTGAAATGGCACAAAAATTGGTCTATTGGGAGAAAATCTTATTCAATACTGGACATTTCAATCCCGTCATTCTATTGGTATTCATGAGTGTTGTCGATTCAGAACTCATTGAAGCCTTATAGATTGATGATATTCGATTTAGTTTTGAAATTGACTGTGTGTTTAGATTGTTCCAGTTCATTGAGACAATCATGGATTGTTAATAATAGTTTTCAGTTCATTACTCTATGCAAAATTATATCAATTTGTTCAATATAATATGTTTCAAAAATTAATTTATATTTCTGTTATCAATAAAATGTTGACAAGTGAAAATTTCTAAGAAAATATTTAAGAATAAACACTCATCAAATAGTTGGATGTGGAAGCACCCACAAATTATATCACAAGTTTTGTCATGTTTAATTCAAATGGGAATAATGATTGCTTAAAATGCTATTTATAAATACTATTATTTTATAAAGTCTACTTGGTAATTTTTTTGCCAGACCATTAATCTACTTTTGAAAAGATTTTATATAGTAGAGCGTATCTCCAGAATAAACCATCGGTGTATAAGGCCCGTTTAAAGCACTTAAGAACGCAATATCCCCTCACACGGGTTTAAAACAACAGAATATAGTATAAAACCAGGGACACGGCAAGCAGGCAATCTGTGGAAAATTGTTTAAAAATGCTTTAGCAAGATAATAGGGGCTCTCTAATTATTAGAACATTGTTCAATAGCTTCAGATTTCCTGTTAATGTTCTAATTGTAGTTATTTCTGAAAAGCTGCAAACAAAGTAGCATGCAAAATCGGTCTAAAATATGTTAGATCTTTAGAATATCTATTCAAGAGCAAGAATTATATCATATAATTTGAGAAAGGGAGCTAAAAGCAGATATTTACAGAAAGAAAATACTGACCTGGGCCGCTTTTGGGAAGTACATCCAGACACTTAAACATAAGAATATCTGATTCTGATTGGAATCAGAATTATCTTCAAAAGCAACGACACCTTGAGGAGCATAATAACAAGAACGAGGCCCGACGCACCAGCAATACCAAATAACTGTATATATAGCATACCGTGTGAATGTGGCAATATTTACATAGGAGAGACAAAGCGACCGCTGGACACCAGGATTAAGGAACACCGCACAGCTACTCAAAGGGCAGAGGTAACGAAGTCTGGGCTAGCTAATCACGCATGGATCGAACACCATAATATCAACTGGGACCAGTCTAGAGCAATTCACAAGGAAGAGCACTGGTACAAAAGAAAATTCATAGAGACAGCATATATAATCTCGAACGAAAATATAATTAGCGAGCCTAGCGTCCAGATTAAAAATATTTGGAAAGCTCTCCTTAAGTCGCTGCCGCTACGCATCACCGGCAACCAACCTCCAGGAAACGAGGACGCTGATTGGACCAGATAAGACCCAATGACCATGACCGGCGACGCATGACCGGTTAAGGGTATAATATAAGTATGACCGATACTATGAATTTCCTATTATTCACCTGATGATGATAGCAGATACACATCAATTGAAACGTTGTGAGATCAACCACTTCAAGACTTTGGAAGTCCAAGGAAACTTCAAGGAATATAACACAATGTTTGCTAGCCTAGGTACCTATTTAGTTTTCCACATTTTTTACCGATTTTGGTATTAAGCTGTCAACTTAACAACAGCTTGTAACTATTTCCAAGCAGACAATTTTCTATATCAAAGACATAATTTACTACTAGTAGTATCTCACCAAGTAAACAGTTATAACTCTCCAATTTAAATACATTTTAACAAATGCTCCATCAGTGTTATTAAACGATTGTAAATATTTTTGATAATTCAGTATAAATATATGATTTCACGTACAGTTTTAATAATCAATTATGGTTAGTTGTGAAATATCTTCAATTCTGATTATATAACTTGCTTTATTCTACAACAGCTGCTACTAAATCATAGACTCTTAATTGGCTATATTCGTAGTGAAATCTATAATAGTTCTCGTCACCATATAGAGAGTAGGTAAATTCAACATAACCAAATCCAGTAATCCAATATTACCTCAGGATAATGCTATTTCAATTAATTGGTTACATAGATGTAATCGGTATTAAAATTCCGTTGCAGGTAGTGAAACTAATCTCACATACGTGTAACGCTAATGATGGAAGGAACCTTTACACATATGTGACATCAGTGTTGTATTCAGCTATAATTTGAGTAAATCAAATTTATGAGGATTACGGTTTTTAGATAAATAATTTATATAATAAAATATGATTTATTCTGTAACACCCGACTTATAACTAAAACGACAAAAATAGGCATCAGTATCATTTTTTATGCAGTAAAATTGGTACAGGTCCATTTTTTGCAATCGTTTTGTGAACGGATTTACAAAGTTCGTGACCATATGTGTTCAATGAATTTAGAAAATTTGCACCGAAGCATAAGAGAATTCATTTTCAAAGTGCATCTCGAAATGTCCAATGTTATACCCAAGGGTTTTTTGGGTCACTGAATACGAATATGACATGGAATATGGCGAATATGATCCCTGTCTCTTGCCATAATACATCGTCATCAGACTCTGACGTACTTGGACACGGGATAGTTGGTATCAAAGTAGTATAGTATACTGAAATTAAATGGAGTAACGTTACAAAATTAACCGAAATTCGCAATCGCGAGTATTTATTGATAAGGCCGTTTTTCTCCTTACATTTTATGTTTTTTGGTACTTCTTGTTATGCACTTTGTACCTTTTTATCCAACGATTATATGAATAAATCTTGAATCTTTTATCTCATGTGAATGTCTATTTGATTCTTTTTTCTTCAATATCCGACAGTATTTTATATATTTCTAGATCCTATTTTTTTTTCGTTATTGTAGCTTTCATGTAATGGTTGGCAGTAGCAAAGACCGCCTGCTACTAACGGTCTCTAAACACATTGGATGTTTAGAGGAGGGTCTTTATGTGGAGTAAGGTCGCCTCTTGACCTCGTTAGAATTTTCGAGTTTTTCTTTCAATTCAGTTCTTCTTTAAAACCCCTAAGCACTACTTTAGCTCTTGTAAACTTCTTATGCTCTTGATACTTCATTTTCCTGTATTTTTCTGTTAATTTTTTCTTTCCTGTTAGTTGTTCAAAGTCAATTCCGTATTCTCAAACATTGATTTTTCACAAGCCTATAAACAGTTACTCAAATTTCAATTTCAATTCCAACTAGCCTTTGAACATCATATGACACAAAAATTCATCCAGTGAAATATTTAACAACGAATTAACATTATTAAAGAACATCTCATATAAATTCATTAACCAAAGTGATATATAAATAAAACAATAACCGAAATAGAGCGGAGGTCCGTGCAATAAATCAACACAAAAAAACTAACCACATCGTTGAAAACAAGTAAACAAAATTCTGAGTGTAATATCATAGATTTCGGGAAAACTATTGACAAGGAATAATTACCAAGTTAAAAGTGGCTTTTACAGAAACATTACATTGAGATATAGTCTCGCACATACGAAACCCTTTATCGCAGCACACAATTCTAATAATTGTGTGCACAGTGTACATTGTGTTTGTGGCAATGCATATATGGGTGAGACTTCTAGACAATAAAACGGCGCAGTTAGCCATAAACTAGAATGTGACAACACCAAGATCTTGATGTCAAATTTAAGCAACATCATCGCAGGAGAATAATATTTTATGGGACTAATACTGTTGCTAGACGAGTATAAAAGCGGAATCTGAAGTATTAAGTAATGGTGAAGTCAGATAAACTGTCATTGTCAAATTTATTTGGCAGACGTACCGAATAAATCCAAGGAAAAATACCTACATATACACAATATTTAATAAACACAGAAGAATACTGGTTGATCATATTGAAGAGATCTCTTTGTGTCAAAAAATCTGCAAAGAAGAATTTCTGTAAGAAACAACGAGTAATCCGGACAAATTTCTGTTGGCTGTTACAGAAAACCCCAAGAGCAGAGTGAATAGTTATACTATGCTCAATAGACTGAATCTCGACAAACAGTGTACGTGTCTCTACCATATGGTTGGTTAATTATTTAACCCTCTAACGAAACATGTCAGGTTTAGGAAAACCTTATGTCTGTAATCCCATGTTGGAAATCAAATGCCAAACATTTGAAGGTAAGTCCAACATTTGATGGTAACTATAGTTAATTACTTTATCAAATCTTAGCTCCATGAAACAGGCACTGCCAAAGCGGCAATACTTAAAAAAATATATCTCAGAATTTGTTGCTAATTAGTTGCTAATAAGTTGATTTTGTTGCTCGAATCGGTATCGAGAGATTGACGACATTGCCAGCTATACTTAAAAAATACCTAAATATGAGATCCTGAAAAAAATAATTAGACTAAAATTTGTTGCTGTAAGACCCCACTAAAAGAAAGAAACTAAGAAATTGAAAAGGAGAAACAAAGAAATATTGTCTTCTACAAAATAAATAGACCAAAATATATTTTTGGATATACGCATATAATAATCGTAGGCCTTGATCTCTGACTGTGTGTGTGTGCAGAGGAGTTTATTGTTCAATATTGTGTGCTTACTGTGCATGCACAGTGGACCTTAATGATCCATCACACGTTCAAACAGTGAACCATATATTTTAAATACACAAATATTTCTTTGAAATTTCAGTCCCTTAACTTACCGAAACTTAAAAACAACATAAAAATAGATAAAAATAGTATAAATTGTATTAGTTAAGTGCCTGTTTATTGTGTTGTGTAACTTTTAATAAACGGCACAGCACGACCTCCAAAATAAACATATAATTCTCGTTCAAATATTATATATATATATATATATATATATATATATATATCAAGTTTCCGTTCACTAAATGTCACTCGATTTTATAGATTCTGCAATTATCCAACGTTTCAATATCGGGAATACCAATATTGGTAAGAATAATTAGTTTGGCTTCTTCTCATTATTCAATGTGTGTACAAAAAAAATATGTAACCGAAACTATCAATGATTAATATATGTAAATATCAAAATTAAGTATTCCAGTCAAGGTAGTATATAAATTTGTGTAGCTTATTGTGTAAACTCTATATATCCTACATTCAGTTCATTATGGCCATGAGAGCAAATTTTTAATTTTTTATTTCACGTTGGTAGGTACTGCAGTGCTAACATGCTGGACTTTGAAATGAAATACGGCCACAAGTGATAAAGTTTAAACTTTATCACTTGTGCAAATACACTATAATATTAAATTATAGTGTATTTGCAGGGTTGACGCTATGAAATTCAACCTCGCATTCATTGTTATAGAACCATACCTATCGTAAGTGTTAGTTGTGGAGGTTCGCCAGGTTTCGTACGTATTAAACATACCTATGAACGTTGTCTGTACTATTTATGTCATGAAGCGATTGCCTCCTGGACATCTAATGTGATACAAACATTCCCGTACAGTTGCAATTCAAGTATACCTCGTTAGTGCAGGTCATACTCAAAATGAGGGAGACTTAACGCATTCTCTAACAGAAAAGCAAAAATAGAGCCTCATCAAGTTGACCAATTTTTGTTCCCTCTCCATAGCCAATATTACGCAGCAATGCTATAAAAGAAGGAAAGCTCTACGAGCTTAAAGAGAATCTTTTATGTTTAGAGAAATTGCAAATCAATTTGAAAATAGAATACTAATAATTCTCTCACGAAAATGTGATATAAAACGGCAGACAAAATTCTTTCATCATATTTTAAGAAACAAATTTTGAAGAGAAATTTGAATACATTGTTCTGTCTTAACGATGCAAGTAGTAAAAAAAGGTATAGTCCAAACGATGTTTATGAAAAATCACCTACATTCAAGGAAAATAAAAATAAAGAACATATTGAATTGAAAAAGTTCACAATATTTTTTTACACATTTTTTGTTCAGAAGAATACATTAATAAATTCTAGTTGCTATATTATTTTCCGTAGTACGAACTAATTATCATATGCTATTAATTTATTACTAAATTTGATACGCTCCCAGAAGGCGCATATATGGCGGCGAAAAACTTACTGAACGCTTTAACATTTACCGAGTACGGTAAATGTTATTTGTTCATAATTTGGGGTATATGAATTAAATTCAAAATCAGTCTAATAGCTTAATTTAATACGCTGTTTTGAGGTATCACTCTTTTTCACGGAAGACAATATACATGATAGATATTGTTTCTGGTCGGGAACCTTCATCAGTTACGCTTCCCACAATAGAATGTCTTCTTAAACACTTATTTATGCATTTGATACATAACGGTAAATTGGTAGAGGCATTTACAAGCTTAATTAAGTATGTTGCTACAGATTCTGGTCCAGAGCTAAATCATTGTTAGGGTTTTATATTGGCAAGATCAATGATTACAGATGTCTTGGTATGAAAAGAAAATTTTCACAACCCACGCCTTTACTCGAGACTGAGAGAATTTCAACAGAAATAAAACGGACATAAAGCCTTATGGTTGTTTTCAGGATCGAGGAGAAATTGTTACTGTTTGGTAGTTCACTATTTCGCTCCTGTGATTTTTCTTTGTCTTTTTATTCGGGTGGAGATATTTCTCTTAGCGAAAGTGCGTACTCAAGTTGACTTTTCCCAAGAAATACGTTTTACTTCAAGAAATTCATTTTTCTCTCCATCGAGTTGTCATTGTCATGCCTGGAGACGTCATTTATTTTCTTCTGCTTAAGAGCAAACACTTATAAATTACCTGTGCAAATGCATTATAACTATAAAAAGCAAGCACTATATATATATATATATATATATATATATATATATAAATATGTGTGTGTGTGTGTGTTTTTTTTTTTTTTTTTATCCGAAGAGGGGGGAAATACATTCCGTACTTAGCTAGCACGTGCTGGCCGTCGTGCGGGACTCCCGATACAATGACTTCAAAGCAAGAGTAAATCGTTGCATTGAAACCAGTATACCGTATACCCGCTAAAACCCTAACCTCTTTCTCCTACAACCATGGTCCCCTGCGGCACTCTTAGTCAATACTACTTCGCAAGGGTGGTTCGTTGCAGATGTTTACTGCTCTTACATTGAAAGCCTCTAAAGCCTACTCCTCGAACGTATTGCGGAGTTCTTTGAGGATAGTCTCCGCGTAATCTGATACCAAGTTCCAGGCTTGGGGGCCCTTCAGCATGGCTTCTACTATTTGTTCTGGAACGATATTAGTCTCCAGAATCCTCTCCACTTCGGCACGTTGATCCTGAAACCGGGGGCAGGAGAAGAACACGTGTTCCGCGTCCTCTATCACGTCCGTACAGTGTGGGCAGTTTGGGGAGTTTGCCCTCCTGAACCTGTGCAGGTATGCTCGAAAGCATCCATGTCCAGTCAAGAGTTGAGTAATGTAGAACCCAACCTCCCCATGCTGGCGGTTGACCCAACGACTGATGTTAGGTATCAATCGATATGTCCACCGGCCTTTAGTAGAGCTGTCCCACCTCTCCTGCCATTGCCCTAGACTCATGGCTGTTTCATCGCTGTTTCTTGTCGGTTGGTCTTTCTCTAACTTTCTGTGATAAAGCCGTCCCCTTTCTGCAGCCAGGATGTCGATTGGTAGGGTAGAGGCAATTACACTCACCGCCTCGTAAGACACAGTGCGGTAGGATGATGCCACTCGAATCGCTGAGAGCCGCTGGACTGATTTCATTTTCCGGCGGTACGATGGTAGCTCGAGCGATTTCTCCCATACCGGTGCCCCGTACAACAAAACAGAAGTAGTTACTGTTGCCAGTAGCTGTCTTCTTATCTGTCTAGGGCCTCCGACATTCGGCATTATTCTAGATAATGCCCCCTATACTACAGCTGCTTTCTTGCTGGCCGCGATTATGTGCTCTTTGAAGTTGAGCCGTGTGTCCAGGAGCACCCCCAAATAGCTGATGAAGGGCTGCGACTGTATGTAGGTGTCGCCTATTTTGAGGGTGATGGTTTCCCTTGCCTTTCGACTGCTAACAAGAAGTGTTTCGGTCTTTTGCTCTGCTAAACTCAAGTCCGCTGAGAGCATCCAATGCTGAATTGTGGCTATAGCGAATGAGAAGGTTGTTTGTATCTCCTCTATGTGCTTGCGCACTATGATCAGTGCCACATCATCGGCGAATGCCACTAGCCTGACGCCCTCAGGCAGACCGAGCAGGAGCAGGTCGTTGTACATTACGTTCCATAAGAGGGGGCCAAGAACAGAGCCCTGAGGTACACCTCCTGTGACCTTATAGTCTACTTGCCCATTTTCAGTTTGGTACAATAAGATGCGGTCCTTGAAATACGCTGAAACCATTCTGCGCAAGTACTGAGGAACTTCCATCCTGGCAAGAGCTTCCAAAATGCGGTCCCAGCTGGCCGAGTTAAAGGCGTTCTTGATATCCAGGGTGGCTATTAGACAGTACTTTTTTCCACCTCTTCTCCATCTCTTTCCCGAGATAGCCTCTCTGGCGATGTTGGTAACGAGTGTCACTGCATCGATGGTTGATCTTCCCTTTCTGAACCCGAATTGGTTGGTGGAAAGTTTTGGCTCAACGTAGGGCTCCAGCCTATCTGCTATTATCCTTTCAAGGAGTTTTCCCGCAGAGTCCAACATACAGAGGGGACGATATGATGACGGTTCGTCGGGAGGTTTCTTTCCCCCTTTAGGGAGGAGCACAAGCCTCTGCTTTTTCCACTTAGTCGGGAAAACCCCCTGCTTTAGGCAGGTCTCATACATGTGTAGAAACATGTCAGGCCTATTGGCTATGGCGCATTTTAGCGCGATGTTAGGTATGCCATCTAGACCGGGAGCCTTACCGTTTTCGAGCCGGTTGAACGCGCCCATCAGCTCATTCATAGTCACTGATGGTATATCTTCGTCCCTTACCTGCCACGAAGGATAAGCGGGTAGCTCAGGCTTCGCAGGAAACAAGTGAGTGACAATGCGGTGCAATGATTCGGGGCAGTTCGTTGATGTCATGGGGGGGGCCTTGATTTTATGCATCACGATTTTATACGGTTTTCCCCATGGATCTTGGTCAACTTCGTCACACAACTCCTTCCAGTAGGATCTCTTGCTTGAGAGAATGGCTCTTCGTAGTTGTTGTCTTTTGATCTCATAGTCGAGCCTTAGTTCTTCTGTTGTGACCCTGTCGCGTCTCCGTGCTCGTTGATGCAGCCTTCGTGCTTTGAGACACTCTCGTCGGTGTTGTGAGATCGTGTCGTTCCACCAGTAAACTGGTGGGCGGCTGTTGTTCTGCCGTCTCCTTGGCATGGATGCATTGCAGGACTTGACAACGCTTGTCATTACCTCTTTGGCAGTGGCTTCTGCGCTTGTTGCTATTGACAATGGTTCCTGCTCCATAACCAAGGCGAATGAATCAGCTACGAAAGCATTTTTGTTCCAACCGACTGGCTGTGAACTCGCACGACTGACACACAATCTTCGTTTGGGAGTGGTGTTGATTTCCCAAATAATAGCTTGGTGGTCGCTATTAGTAAACTCTTCATCGACCCGCCACTCACAGCCCCCTTTAATTAGGTTGCTGCTAACGAATGTCACGTCGATAATGGAGCTGGCAGTGCCTTTGCGATATGTGCTTACGGCTCCTGTGTTGAGGAGTACCAGGTTGAGCGAAGACATGGTCTCAAGGAGAGCTCGTCCTCTCGCGCTCGTTTCCCGGCATCCCCAGTCAATTGCCCAGGCGTTGAAATCTCCTGCGATGGCAACCGATTCACGCTTCCGTACATCCTCCGCCAAGGTGTCCAAGAATAACTCGAACTCCTCGAGCTGTGCACTAGGAGGTGCATAGCAGCTATAGAAGTGAACCCCTCCCACTTTGGCTCTCACAAGACATGGTTCGGGGGTATTTGGGAGTTGTTGGAACGGAAGTTTACTGCAAGCCCATATCGCTGCTCTGTCCGTTGTGTCATTTACTCAGGACGGGGTGTCGAAGTTTTTGTACTGCTCGCAGATTATGGCTACGTCGCAATCCAATTCCCGCACCCGCTGTACCAGTAGGTCTTGGGCTGCTTCGCAATGATTGAGGTTGAGTTGCAGTACTTTCATTTACGGGCTTGTGCTGCTCTCATCGCCTGTTGGTAGATCGGACATTTCCAACTACCCGCAACATGCCGGCAGTCTGACCTACTATCTTTCTCTTTGCAGAGTAAGCACTTGGCAGGTTGTTGACAAGCCGAGGCATTGTGACCGGCGCTTCCGCATCTGTGACAACAACTGCTTCGATCAGTCTTGCCTCTGCACGCCTGGGCGTTGTGCCCAAAGTGCCAGCATTTGAAACACCGTCGAAGGCTGATCCTCTCGCGAACACGTACTGTGCCCCACGCAAGTTTCAGCTTTCCAAGTGCGATGGCTTTCTTGGCCTGGGCTTCTGGGAGCCAAACAACTGCCGTTTGTGTTGATCTATATGCCCGTCGAAGTGATTTCACTGCCTCCTCAGTGATCTCTGCCAGGCCGTCGATATTATCTTTGAGCAGGTTTACTACGTCTTCCTTGGTACTGATCTCGTCCAGGTCTTTAATTTCAATCTCGATTTGCGGTATTCGAGTTTGTACAGTGGCCCCGCTTGGGAGTTTATTCTTGATGGCGTTACAATAGCGCTCCATCTCCTGAGCGTCTGCCTTCGCGAATAACAAAAGGAGATCTCCCTTAGCTGTTCGTCGGATCTTATTGACTTTTTTGCCTATATCCTGCAAGGTGGGATCATTCTTGATAACTCGCAAGATATCTGCATGGGAGCTCTTCTCGCCTTTCTTTATAAGCAGCGTAAAATGTGGCGCTGGTTTTTGCTTATTGGTCCTCGGGGCCTTTTTCCTCTTTGCCACTTGCCAGTCAGTAGACTGGTTTGAAGGTTGGTTCTTGGTCTGCGGTTTAAACTTGGATTTTAATCCATTGTTTCTCTCCGCTTCTGAATTGACCACCCTACTTGTTGTTGCCTGGGTGGTTTGCCCGATGTTCTGGCAACCTTCTTTACCGGGCTTTAGCTTGCTAGCTAGCACCGGTTTAAGAGTTTTTGGTAGTGGTGCCTTACTTGATGAGGCTACTGAAGGCGAGGCCTTCGGTGGCGAGGTGCTTGCTACAGAGTTTGCCGCTAGTGAGGCTACTTTTATTGAAGCCGCCTGCTTTGGGGCCGCCGGTGTTGATGCAGCCGGTTTTGAGTTAGCTGCTTTTGAGGCAGCCGCTTTTGGGACCTCCTTTTGCTTTTCACCTTGTGTCTGAGTGTTTGACACCTTTACTGGCGATGTCTGTGTTGTAGCAGGTTTCGCTACAGGAGATGGCTGCGTCGTTGACGTCAGATATTTGTCATATTCTGACTTAATGGCGTTTGCCAGTTTCTTGATCTCATGATGTACATTGTGCCTAGGCCCAATGAACCTCAAGAGCTCATCGATCTTTGCTCCTAATTTGTTTGGAGCGCCACTCTCATTTGTTGCCCTTTGGGGCACGTCAACTCCACTATCCGCCTTTTGGAGGACTTGGCTGAATAGTGTCTTGCTGCCAGCTCTAGTTTTAATGGTCGATATTGTACCATTAATAGTGTCTTTCTTCTTGTTGTCACTATGTGACGGAACCAGTGATAATTCGCTCCCCCCAGAATCCGTGGAGCGTGCACCGGCCACCGAGGCTTTCACTCGATCGGAACCGGTGGTGGGATTATCCTCTGCAGAGGTACCCACCTGGGGTATTAAGTTGACCTTATCACCCATATCCATGAATGGTTTGTTTTCGGGGTTCCTTCCCCTATCTGATTTTGGTCCGCCCTGAAGAAATCCTCAGTACTCCCCATTGCTGGAGAGCGTCCCCTATCCGCCACCTGGGGAGGCGCCCGGTAGTGGACCAGCAACCACCTCGGGATTGTGTGTTTTTTTTTTTTTTTTTATCCGAAGAGGGGGGAAATACATTCCGTACTTAGCTAGCACGTGCTGGCCGTCGTGCGGGACTCCCGATACAATGACTTCAAAGCAAGAGTAAATCGTTGCATTGAAACCAGTATACCGTATACCCGCTAAAACCCTAACCTCTTTCTCCTACAACCATGGTCCCCTGCGGCACTCTTTGTCAATACTACTTCGCAAGGGTGGTTCATTGCAGATGTTTACTGCTCTTACATTGAAGCCTCTAAAGCCTACTCCTCGAACGTATTGCGGAGTTCTTTGAGGATAGTCTCCGCGTAATCTGATACCAACTTCCAGGCTTGGGGGGCCCTTCAGCATGGCTTCTACTAATTGTTCTGGAACGATATTAGTCTCCAGAATCCTCTCCACTTCAGCACGTTGATCCTGAAACCGGGGGCAGGAGAAGAACACGTGTTCCGCGTCCTCTATCACGTCCGTACAGTGTGGGCAGTTTGGGGAGTTTGCCCTCCTGAACCTGTGCAGGTATGCTCGAAAGCATCCATGTCCAGTCAGGAGTTGAGTGATGTAGAACCCAACCTCCCCATGCTGGCGGTTGACCCAACGACTGATGTTAGGTATCAATCGATATGTCCACCTCCTTTAGTAGAGCTGTCCCACCTCTCCTGCATTGCCTAGACTCATGGCTCTTTCATCGCTGTTTCCTGTCGGTTGGTCTTTCTCTAACTTTCTGCGATAAAGCCGTCCTCTTTCTGCAGCCAGGATGTCGATTGGTAGGGTAGAGGCAATCACACTCACCGCCTCGTAAGACACAGTGCGGTAGGATGATGCCACCCGAATCGCTGAGAGCCGCTGGACTGATTTCATTTCCGGCGGTACGATGGTAGCTCGAGCGATTTCTCCCATACCGGTGCCCGTACAACAAAACAGAAGTATTACTGTTGCCAGTAGCTGTCTTCTTATCTGTCTAGGGCCTCCGACATTCGGCATTATTCTAGATAATGCCCCTGTACCCCAGCTGCTTTCTTGCTGGCCGCGATTATGTGCTCTTGAAGTTGAGCCGTGTGTCCAGGAGCACCCCCAAATAGCTGATGAAGGGCTGCGACTGTATGTAGGAGTCGCCTATTTTGAGGGTGATGGTTTCCCTTGCCTTTCGACTGCTAACAAGAAGTGTTTCGGTCTTTTGTTCTGCTAAAACTCAAGTCCGCTGCGAGCATCCAATGCTGAATTGTGGCTATAGCGAATGAGAAGGTTGTTTGTATCTCCTCTATGTGCTTGCGCACTATGATCAATGCCACATCATCGGCGAATGCCACTAGCCTGACGCCCTCAGGCAGACCGAGCAGGAGCAGGCGTGTCGTTGTACATTACGTTCCATAAGAGGGGGCCAAGAACAGAGCCCTGAGGTACACCTCCTGTGTCTTATAGTCTACTTGCCCATTTTCAGTTTGGTACAACAAGATGCGCTCCTTGAAATAGGCTGAAACCATTCTGCGCAAGTACTGCGGAACTTCCATCCTGGCCAGAGCCTCCAAAATGCGGTCCCAGCGGGCCGAGTTAAAGGCGTTCTTGATGTCCAGGGTGGCTATTAGACAGTACTTTTTTCCACCTCTTCTCCATCTCTTTCCCGAGATAGCCTCTCTGGCGATGTTGGTAACGAGTGTCACGGCATCGATGGTTGATCTCCCCTTTCTGAACCCGAATTGGTTGGTGGAAAGTTTCGGCTCAACGTAGGGCTCCAGCCTATCTGCTATTATCCTTCAAGGAGTTTTCCCGCAGAGTCCAACATACAGAGTGGACGATATGATGACGGTTCGTCGGGAGGTTTCTTCCCCTTTAGGAGGAGCACAAGCCTCTGCTTTTTCCACTTACTCGGGAAAAACCCCTGCTTTAGGCAGGTCTCATACATGTGTAGAAACATGTCAGGCCTATTGGCTATGGCGCATTTTAGCGCGATGTTAGGTATGCCATCTGGACCGGGAGCTTACCGTTTTGGAGCCGGTTGCACGCGCCCATCAGCTCACTCATAGTCACTGATGGTATATCTTCGTCCCTCACCTGCCACGAAGGATTAGCGGGTAGCTCAGGCTTTGCAGGAAACAAGTGAGTGACAATGCGGTGCAATGATTCGGGGCAGTTCGTTGATGTCATGGGAGGGGCCTTAATTTATGCATCACGATTTTATACGGTTTTCCCCATGGATCTTGATTAACTTCGTCACACAACTCCTTCCAGTAGGATCTCTTGCTTGAGAGAATGGCTCTTCGTAGTTGTTGTCTTTTGATCTCATAGTCGAGCCTTAGTTCTTCTGTTGTACCCTGTCGCGTCTCCGTGCTCGTTGATGCAGCCTTCGTGCTTTGAGACACTCTCGTCGGTGTTGTGAGATCGTGTCGTTCCACCAGTAAACTGGTGGGCGGCTGTTGTTCTGCCGTCTCCTGGGCATGGAAGCATCGCAGGACTTGACAACGCTTGTCATACCTCTTGGCAGTGGCTTCTGCGCTTGTTGCTATTGACAATGGTTCCTGCTCCATAACCAAGGCGAATGAATCAGCATCGAAAGCATTTTTGTTCCAGCCGACTGGCTGTGACCTCGCACGACTGACACACAATCTTCGTTGGGAGTGGTGTTGATTTCCCAAATAATAGCTTGGTGGTCGCTATTAGTAAACTCCTCATCGATGTGTGTGTATAACGCTAAAAACCCTAACCTCTTTCTCCTACAACCATGGTCCCCTGCGGCACTCTTACTCAATACTACTTCGCAAGGGTGGTCATTGCAGATGTTTACTGCCCTTCCATTGAAAGCTTCTAAAGCTATCCTCGAACGTATCGCGGAGTTCTTTGAGGATAGTCTCGCGTAATCTGATACCAAGTTTCCAGGCTTGGGGGCCCATCAGCATGGCTTTACTAATGTTCTGGGACGATATTAGTCCCAGAATCCTCTCCACTTCAGCACGTTGATCCTGAACCGGGGGCAGGAGAAAGAACACGTGTTCCGCGTCTCTATCACGGCCGTACAGTGTGGGCAGTTTGGGGAGTTTGCCCTCCTGAACCTGTGCAGGTATGCTCGAAAGCATCCATGTCCAGTCAGGAGTTGAGTGATGTAGAACCCAACCTCCCCATGCTGGCGGTTGACCAACGACTGATGTTAGGTATCAATCGATATGTCCACTTCCTTTAGTAGAGCTGCTCCCACTCTCCTGCCATTGCCTTAGACTCATGGCTCTTTCATCGCTGTTTCCTGTCGGTTGGTCTTTCTCTAACTTTCTGCGATAAAGCCGTCCCCTTTCTGCAGCCAGGATGTCGATTGAGAGGGTAGTCATGTCATCGATGTGTGTGTGTGTGTGTGTGTGTGTGTGTGTGTGTGTGTGTGTGTGTATGTGTATATGTGTGTGCGTACAGTGGTTTTTTAAAAAAATACAAATTGAATTAATTGTTTTATAGTAATTGATGGGTAAGAATAAAATTAGTAAACCTTATAAAAAATATTCCTATTTCAATATAATGTAAAATAATGTTAAAAAATAATTTCATTTATACCAGGTCAAGGAAGCGGTAAAAGTTTAATTCAGGTAGATACGCCAATTTTTTCATGAATATTTTCGGCTGAGTTAGCTCAAATCGAGTAAAAATTTTGCTTCAGGGTACATGTGCTCTGATAAACATGGTAGAATAGTTAATAACATGCTTTATAAAAACTCTACTTATCTCTATCAATATAGAAACTTGAAAATGTATCCTCTCAATAAGCAGAAAAAATGAAAACACAGGATCTAAACATTAAGATCTACATTTTGTTTAAGTTTTGTATTATTCCAGTAGTTTAATGTTGTGGCAATTCAACAATTTCTTTGTCATTGTTTAGCGCTCTAACAGGTCAGAAAGTTGGGTCCCTATATACTGAGGCAAACTTCTTATTATATACAGTGGATAATGCATATTTTGGTAGGTGATGGAACTCACCAGATTTCTGGTTTGTGAGAAAAAATCTTCAAAATTGTAAGCATATAATTTCTACTTCACCATTTACCATTTACAAAAAATCAAATAATTTATTAATAGTAATTTACTAAATAGGACAATAAAAACATTCTCTAACATTGTTATTAATTAAATTACAGGATATTTTAAGCAAAATTAATTTATATTGCACCAGAAACGGGTCAACATTAGACTGGAGTCGCTTTCGTTTATCCAGCGTAGGCCGTCATAAGAGATATATATATATATATATATATATATATATATATAATATATATATAAGTATTGGTTCAGCACTGCAACAAGTAATCGGATATATTATATGTTTTGAATGTAATATTTTGCCATGTTTTAAAAATATATATATATATACACATATATATATATATCTAATATATATATATATTATATATATATATATATATATTGTTACGAAATTTACCCAAAGCCGACCCTGTTCATTTCAGTACAACAAACGCTCTAAGATAAAAAAAAACGGTTCTCGAAAAGACTCGGCAGCGGAAGGAGTGATGAAGCTTTTGACGAGAATTTCCTATGCTGGGCTTATAAAGGAAGCAAACCACCTTGGAGAGTTGAGTTGAGTCATACCGCGACGACTAGCGTATATGGGATTATTATTGTATTTGAATCAGCTGTTTAATGTAAATAAAGTTCTAGAAAAGTGAGAGTGAATATTAGTTTTATAATTTTAAATTCAACCCACGAACTATATTACATTTGGTGATCAGAAGTAGAGGATCAAGTACAGTTAAAATCGTAATTTGATTTATGGAAACTCGTAGTATGGAAAAGGTAGACGAAAAAATTGTACAGATTCTAGAAAAACGTGACAAGGAGAAACAACATCAAGAAGAAATTCAACAAAGGTTAGTGAAATCTTTTGATGTTAAACTTAAAGTTGAGTTAGGAAATTTTGTCACTAATATCGATGAAAAACGTAAAATAGAATTGGAAAATCTTGTCACTACGATGAAAAGCGAACAACAAAATCTTGTCACTGCCATGGGAGAAAAACAACAAAATCTTGTTTCCACTATGAAAAGTGAACAACATAATTTAATTGAAGGATTATTCTCGAAATTGAATGAACAGAGACAAATTGATTTTAAAATATCTGAAGAAAAACGAGAAAATGATTTTAAAATATTTGAACACAAACAAGATCAAACTGAATTAAAACGACAAAATGAATTTAAAATAACTGAAGAAAAAAGACAAATGCAATTTGAGCAACTAGTATCACAAGTTAACGAAACAGTTAATGAAAGAATGCAAATAGTAGAATAAGATATAAAAGAGATAAACGACGACATAAAGATCCTAAAAAATAATGTGGAGGCCCTTGAAACCAAATTAGATGACATCGATTCCATACAGAGCCAGGTGAAATTTGAAATCAGTGCTATTCAAAACAAGGTAGAAACAGAAATAAAAAAATGCAACAGGACTTACAGCGAGGAAAATACCAGAACACCGTGAGTACCAAAGGTTCCTTTAGTAAACCACCCACATTCGACGGCAGTTCACCTTGGCTCATGTATAAACGGCAATTTTAGGCCGTGGCTACAGCTAATGGATGGGATAATCAAGAAAAATTTACTTCTCTGGTAATTTCGTTAAGAGGTCCGGCCCTAGAACTCCTCCAAAGCATTCCAGTCGATGAACAAGGTAATTTCGACAAGATCATCGCCATCCTAGACAAACGATACGACAATCAATCCTTGAGCCAGGTATACTAAGTCCAACTGAGTGGGAAAACGCAAAAATCCGGTGAAAGTCTTCAAGAATTCGAAGCAGAGATTAGACGGTTAGTTCACTTGTCCTATCCAGACCTGCCAGAGGAAACGAAAGACCAGTTGGCCACACAGAGTTTCATAAACGGCATCAGAGATGTGGAAGTTCAAAGAAATTTAAGACTGAGTGGCGTCAAGAAGAGTATTGAAGCTTTACTTCGAAGCTCTACTTCGGGCTTTGGAAGTAGAGGCCGTCATGAACATGTCCAAGCCGAGGGTCCGAGCAGTTTCCTTCAACCATAAAGAGTCAGAGTCACCATTTCAAGCGCTGCTGGCTGGTCTGAACAAAATATTACACCGGTCACAAAGAACTAGCACCAGATGGTTATGTTACAGCTGCGGACCGACAGGGCACTTCCAACGTAATTGTCGAGTGAGGCCACCTGAACGATCACCGACCAGGGGTAACCAACAGAACAGCCACATGTCCAGGGACCATCAACCAGTCAGCATAAGGGGGCGAATGCTGACTAACCCTCCACCAGCCCCCAAAACGTTATCCATCCGGGGATTTTGCCGAGGTAGCGGCAGCCTAGTCATCAGAGGCACCATCAATGGGCGAGCAGTTACCATCACCATCGATACCGGCGCCGCTGTGTCCATTGCCAAGTCCAGGGTTTTGAGAGCATCAGAAATTCGGCCAGTTACCAATAACATTCAGCTCAGAACAGTCACCGGCGAGTCCATGTCAATACAGGGTGAAGCAGATGTCATGCTACAGATAGGGGACAACATGATCCGGCATAGGGTCCTGGTAGCGAATATTGAGGACCATTTTATACTGGGAATGGACCTAATTAGCCAGCAAGGATTTATGTTCGACCCGAGATATGATGTTCTTCGGTTCCTAAATGAGGAATTTGTATTGACACGGCCCGTCAACACATCAGTCACCCCCATAAAAATTGTGGCAAAGTCTTCAGCTAGAATTCCTGGTCGAACGGAACAGATTATTCATGGGCAGTTAGACAGCAATCCTGGGAGCTGCGTTGGAATGGTGGAGCCCGTACACTCAGCTCATGACTACTTAGTTGGACGGGCTATAGTTAAAACGGACGAGATATACCAATCAGAGTCCTGAATCTGTCCAACAACGACATCAGAATTACCAATGGTCAAGAGATAGCTTGTTTCGAGCCAGTAGAGACCATCATCAATTGCGAAGAAGAGTACCAGACGTCGGTGAAGGAGCCAGGGCGATAAAGAGTTCCTACAACAGTTTGCTGACCATTTGACACACTTGACACTAGAGAACAGAAAAAGCCAAGCAGTTATCACAAAACACTGGCAAAATTTTTTAACAGTAAAATGGAACCACGGTCGCACCAACATCATCCAGCATCGAATAGTACCGGAAGGCTCAACCCATCAGAATACCACCTAGACGACTACCATTGGGGCAACAACAGCAGTCGAGGAAAACATCGAGCCCATGTTACAAAATGGAGTTATTGAGCCATCCATCAGTCCATGGTCTGTTCCCGTCGTGTAGTTAAAAAGAGGATGGAACCACCCGATTTTGCATGGATTACAGAAAGCTGAATGATGTCACGAAGAAAGACAGCTATCCACTACCCCGAATCGATGTCACTTTGACCACACTAGCAGGCTCCCGTTGGTTCTCCACACTAGACCTAAAAAGTGGATATTGGCAGGTTGGTCTACACGCAAACGACAGAGAGAAGACAGCGTTCTCCACCAGTAAAGGGCTGTTTCAGTTCACGGTCATGCCCTTTGGGTTATGTAATGCACCCGCTACATTTGAGAGGCTAATGGAGTATGTAGTGAACGGGTTAACATGGAGGACGTGCTTAGTATACTTCGACGACATTCTAGTCATGGGCCAGACATTCGACGACCATCTGAAGAACCTGGGCGAAGTATTCTCCAGAATTAATAACGCCAACCTGAGACTCAATCCGAAGAAGTGTTCCTTGTTTCAAAAAGAAGTAGAGATTTTGGGCCACGTAGTGTCCGAGTCAGGAATCCGCACCAACGAAGACAAGATAGAAGCCATCCCTGATTGGCCAGTTCCAAGAGACAAACATGAACTCCGAAGCCTCTTGGGCCTCTGTTCATACTACCGGCGTTTTGTTGAGGGATTTGCCACCATCGGATCTACATCGGCAGACCACTGAGAAAGAGACTTTCCATTGGAATCAGGATTACGAAACATCATTCAGGCGAGTGAAGGCAGCACTATGTTCCAGCCCAATCCTAGCCTTTAATAACAGTCCGGCAAGTTCATCTTAGACACCGACGCCAGCAACAGCGGTTTGGGGGCCGTCCTATCCCAGGTGCAAGATGGTGAAGAAAGGGTGATCGAGTACTACAGCCGTGGATTCTCGAAACCAGAAAGAAATTATTGCGTCACCAGAAAAGAACTTCTTGCAATAATAAAGGCTGTAGACCATTTCCACAAATACTTCTATGGTCGCAATTTCTTTAATCCGAACTGATCATGCCGCACTCAAATGGCTGCTGGACATGAAGACACCGGAAGGACAACTGGCCAGGTAGATGGAGAAATTACAGCAATACGATTTCAAGGTGGAACACCGTGCCGGCCGTTTGCACAATAACGCCGATGCCCTATCCAGAAGACCCTATAGAGCGGAATGCGGGCTTTGTCTGAAGACGAAACAGCGAAAGGGTATCTCTATCAGGCAGATCCGAGTGCAGACCAATGAAGACTGTACAACGGAACAGTGCATCCAGGACCAAATGGCTGATCCATACATCGAACCAATCTTGTCACTCAAAATGAGAGGGGCACCCAGGCCACGATGGGACGGGGTAGCTAGATACTCCGGCGTGCTGAAATCGTTATGGGCTCAGTGGGACTCTCTAAGAGTAGACAATGGAATGCTCAAGCGAGTTTGGGAAAGCGCTGATGGACGAGAAACCAAGTCCCAACTGGTAGTTCCGAAGAAAAAACCCTAGACAAAGTTCGCCAGCGGTACTACTGGGTGAATTACTTCGAAGACGTCAGAACTTGGTGCCACAAATGTGCCACATGTGCCGCCAGTAAGGGCCCGAAGACCCGGACCAAGGGCAGAATGCAGCAGTACAGTGTGGGCGAGAGAATTGCCATCGATGTCTCCTGTCCGTTTCCCGAGTCTGAGAAGGGGAACAAATACATTCTGGTCGCAATGGATTACTTCAGCAAATGGCCTGAGACATATGTGATACCCAACCTAAAGGCAACCACGGTAGCGACGGTGCTAGTAGAACAACTATTCAGCTGGTTTGGCGTCCCGATGGAATTACATTTTCACACCAGGGGCGTAACTTCGAATCGAATGTACTCCAGAAGGTCTGCACAATGTTGGGGATCAGGAAAACGAGAACAACACCATTACACCCACAGTCAGACGGAATGGTGGAAAGATTCAACAGGACCTTGGAACAACACCTATCCAAGGTCGTCAGCAATAACCAGCGTGATTGGGATGAGCATATTCCCCTATTCCTGTTGTCATATCGCTCTGCTGTACATAATTGTACAGGCCTGACCTCAGCCAGGGTCCTATTCGGAAAGGAGCTGCGATTACCATGAGACTTGGCATTTGGCTCCCCCGAAGAACCTCTCCAAGACATCGACGATTATGCCGACCAGCTCCGACATAACATGCTGGCAATACACGAATTAGCCCGAACGCAGATGTTGGCCGGATGAAGACGCGATACGACCTCAAGGCCAGTTCAGTCGGGTTCCAGGACAGGGACAAAGTCTGGCGGTACAACCCCCAACGGAGCAAGGGTAAATCCCCAAAGCTTACACCCGCCTGGGATGGTCCATACAAAGTGGTCAAGAGGCTGAATGACGTCGTCTACCGGATTCGTCGAAACCCCAAGGCTAAATTGAAAGTGGTTCATTTAGATCGACTCGCTCCCTACCATGGAGAGGGTGTTTCTGATCGGGAAGATCAGATTTAAAGGGGGGGGCAGTGTTACGAAATTTACCCAAAGCCGACCCTGTTCATTTCAGTACGACAACAAACGCACTAAGATAAAAAAAACGGTTCTCGAAAAGACTCGGCAGCGGAAGGAGTGTTGAAGATTTTGACGAGAATTTTCTATGCTGGGCTTATAAAGGAAGCAAACCACGTTGGAGTTGAGTCATACCGCGACGACTAGCGTATATGGGATTATTATTGTATTTGAATCAGCTGTTTAATGTAAATAAAGTTCTAGAAAAGTGAGAGTGAATATTAGTTTTATAATTTTTAATTGAACCCACGAACTATATTCATATATATATATATATATATATATATATATATATATATATATATATATATATATATATATATATATATATATATGGCCAAACTGGTAAGGTTTTTTATGACATATATTTAAGTTACTTTTAAGATTCCTCAATTCTATGTTTAATTTGTCGGAGGTGATATGTTTTATATACCTAAACTTTTATATTTCTTTTATATTTGAATGTCAATAAATTATGACTCTCAAACTGCTGCAGCTCTTTTTTATGTAAATTTTTTAAATAAATACGAATTAATTTTGTAACAAGAGAAATTAAGATTTTAAATAACCAAAACTATTTAAGATTCGTCGTGACGTAGAAACCAAACCATAGAATATTATTATGGATCTTGGGTTCTTTGGTCATGTACGATGTCTGTTATATTAGTTTGAATGACAAAAAAATTGTGTTATTAATAGCAGTAGTAGTATTAAATAGATATCTATAACTCAGTCATTCTCGTGAAAACAGAAAATATGTTTGTTTACTTTCATCAAAGTGGTCTTCTTAGAAATATAGTGTAGAATTGATCATGACATCATCGTAACTTATTCCAGCTACCTGTTTAGATTGTTCTCATTCCATAGAATTTGTACAACCAATCTTTCTGTATAATTTGCAGAATTGAATGGATGAAAGAATTCATTTGAATTTGTGCACAGTGGCACTGAACACCATTTTCTGTTACTTATGGCCATATATCTCCGTTATAATATTGACAGTACCTAATATGATTTAATGACGGCACAGAACAAGACAATAAAAAATTATATAAATGTACAATGAATTCAATACTAATTTCGTTACTAACACCTGAGCTAGTTCATTTATTTATTTACTTAGATTATTGCTGCAGAACACTTAATTTGTAAATACACAGAATTGTTTATATTTTAAGATTTTTCTGCAGATTGTTGACCCCTCTTGTGTTAGTTTATTTAGAGATACCCAGGATGCAATATGTGGAGGCGAACACACCTCACATGAGCTCCTCAATTCCCTTGTATTTTTTAGCCTTTATTACCTTAGGTACCGACTATTAACCGATTTCCATAATTCTTTTGCATTTTATAGAATAGACTTCCAAATTGGTGCCTTATTTTTTTGTCAATACCATTTGCGAAAAAATTGGAATCATATTAAATTATTAATTATTTAGTAAATGGCGAATGCGCGAGTATTACATCATTCAAATAAGTAGCGGTATTGGAAATTAGGATCCAATTAATTGAAAATAAATAAAAACGAGTTTAATCATTTTGCAAAAAATCTATAATCTCATGGGGAACGGGTAGGGAAATGTTTGTTAAAAAATCTATTTATTTTCCAGGAACCTAGAATAATAGAGTAATGGTAATCAACAGGTTGAAGTGACGTAGTTCGTAATTCGTCATTTTGCGAAAGTTGAAATATTAAGCGGGGGAACTGGGGCCACTCGAGTATTACGTAAAATTCAATATAATCCATATACAAAGTGATACGGTTATAAATTCAGATAAATACAGTCTTCTAAAATGATTGGAAGCGAAAATTGAAATATTTTATTTGGGAAAATGGGAGTCACTATTGTTTTACGACGAATTCAACTTCTTCGAAATAGAAATTAATATGGGTGTAGATCTCGATATATATAGGTTGTCACATAATACACTACAGATATTTTGGCAGGTGCTAGTATTGGTTAGTATGAACTAAAAACTCTTATCAAAGGTACACTTATCTTGGATATTCAAGGACCCATTCCATTATTAAGGTTTATGAAATTTCAATACACCCGGCAACGTTGCCTTATGTGAATAATGGAAAAACTATGGGTGGAACCTTTGGTTTACTCCTTGATGATGACAGTTTTGCTGTTGAAACGTGCGTTGAGTGAAAAAAGAAGGATGTTAGGGAACAGAACTTTGTGTTTATACCTTTGTGTGAATAAGACTGTGCGGAATGCAGAAATGTTTTTAAGTTTTTAAGTTATGAGGAGGTCAAGATGGCGGGGCAGCCACATGTGTATGTGTGTGTTAGTTCGTGAATTTGAACGATTATTGAGATGTCCAATTGCCGCCTGGAGATAAAAACTAAAAATCTTTTACCCGATTACCCAAAGACGCTTTAGAAGTGAACACTTGTGTTAGTTATGGTGATATAGGCAGAACTCCAGTGCTGCCTCATCCTGTAAATATTATTCATTCTATGAAAAAACAATATACATATGATACGTTTGATTTACCGAAAAATTATAAGGATTTTTTTTCATCTTACGCGTTATCATTTCCTTGACTGAGTGAGCATTTAGTAATAATAACTTACTCATCTACATAGAATCTGAAAAAAAAATCAAGTGTAAGTACATACCCGACTTTACCAACACGGATTTGAGATATTTTGCTAGTGTGAATTTGCAATGTCATCAAAAACTTACCTAATAATTAAACGGTTTTTCATTCCATTCTTAATATTTTGACCCTCATATTTTGTAAACATAATAAAAAACTTCACATTGGTTTCGGGAATGATAGTTGTGGGTTCTTTACCTTCTTTCTTTAATTTGTAATCATCAAGGAGTAAACTAGTAGTTACTCCTTGATGATTACAAATTAGAGTTGTTGAAACAGCATTGAGTGTGTAAACAAAGGTTTGGTGTAAGGGTGCAAAATTGTGTTTTTACATTTGTGGCTCACCAAAGGTTCCCCAACATTTCCACAAAAAATATATTTAACACTTCATTTTAAATTTCCAAATAATTTATTTTTATAAGAGTTCTACAAACTCATGATGTTAAAAGGGTTTTCAAGAACAAAATGTGATAATAACCAAATGAAAAAATATGTTTAACCCAAATATCTTAAAGACGTCCATTTGTCTAGCTCGTGCGAACCCGGGATGGGTATGCTAGTTAATTATATTTAGAAAAAAATTATTCTTCACAAAAAATATACTTGGTCTGAAATCCTAATTAAGAGCATCACATGTCATTTTTGTCAATAATAATTGTATACAAGTTTTGTCGAATGAATTTTCCTTAATACTGAAGTATCTACCATTAATTTAGGTAAATTATTACTTGAAAATCTTTTAAATAATTCCAGTTTCTTTTAAAGGAAGCGTTTTAAATTTATAAAAAATATTCACTTTCATTTTCCACAGACAGTTTTTTTATTTTATCTGCTTCATGATTCGCTTGATTTTTATAAAAATAGATATATATTTAATTTTCGAATTAGCCCCCCAAAATTAACATCAGAGTTTTATTTTACTAATAAACTTTCAGGGAAGCATTTTATAGTCTACTGTCGGAAATTTGAGGCTCTGTAGATTTGAAAAATAGGTCACGTTTTAAATAATAAATTATTATATTTGTTAGACAAATTATTTAAAAATACAAATATAATATATTTTTAAAAATTTTAGATAGTGTAGCTTCTACATTGATTAAGTCGATGTTTAATATTTTTGTTAACATCTTTTAAACGAATGATTTAAAAATATGATATATGTGTAATTCATATAATGAGCCTTTTATTTGATATATTACATGATGAGTTTGGAAATTGAATTTATATTTTCTATTTAATTCTATAATTTGTCCCTAAAATGACTGTAGGGGTTTTCGACTAATTTTTCATATAAATTTCAATTTAGCCCCAGTACCCTTAATTATTTTAAAAATTTTTGGTAGTATGGTTTCGGAAATAAAGCGGGAAATGAGAGTTTTTTATATCTGTTTGTTGTTGTTGTTATCATATAATGTTTAACGTATGTTTGTCTTATTTTGATTATTTTTTGTAGCTTTTTTACTTGATAATGGGGTGGAAGTTGTAGACCCCGAAACTAGTCGTATACAATAAATTGTTAAAAGATTGTGGGTTTTGGGACCTTTGATTTCCTATTATCATGATAAGAAATAGTTATGTCCAACAACTTTTTAGAAAACTACAGTCTTTAATATATATATATATATATATATATATATATATATATGTTATATGAGAACGTGCACTAACTTACAATTTACACGTCAAAGTTACCATAGGTGCTTGAACCGTAATTGACTTCACACAAGTATCATATTACAACTTCCTAGAATTCTTAGAAATCACGTAGACGCTTTGTTCACATGAAAATTGATGACATAGCGTCAGCATTTTTACGTTATAAATGTAACCGAAAACAATTCTCAGTGTTCATTATCTTCATTTAACTTCATACCTGTTATATGAGAAGTGTACTAACTTACAATTTACACGTTAAAGTTACCATAGGTGCTTGAACCGTAATTGACTTCACACAAGTATCATATTACAACTTCCTAGAATTCTTAGAAATCACGTAGACGCTTTGTTCACATGAAAACTGATGACATAGCGTCAGCATTTTACTTTATAAATGTAACCGAAAACAATTCTCAGTGTTCATTATCTTCATTTAACTTCATACCTATAAATATTGTCTTTGTAACTTAAACCATATGATTTTGTAATAAATATATTTTTTTAAAAAGTGAATTTAGTGAAACAAATCTAAAAGTGGCGCAGTCAGTAGGATTTCCAGACGTAATTAGAACAAGAAACAGTCTAACTAATTACGGTGGTTTCCTAACCTTCGCGGATACAAAGAACCTACTTGGACACCAACTACCGAGCTCAACAAGGGAACAAAGCAGCGGCTAACCAGTGGTTCAGTGACGGATAGAACAAGTCCTATGATAGGAATAATCACGTAGGCGTTTAAAAAAAAGTTACAATATTAATAATTGTTGAACAAACAGTTCTATCATTTTTCCCTAATTTAAATGAACATCCTAAATATTTACCCAGAACGAATTTTGAAATTTTATTTTGATAGTTTAAGATATTTAAATATTTATTTGCGTTTATACCTTTATTTAATTTATACTTATTTAGGAACAGTAACACAAAATTTATTTTCTTATTTTTCTTCATTTTAATTACAGTCGCAAATTTACTTCGCTTTTCCTAAGCTTGTATTTTCCTAATATTGCACAATCTTGAGTAAAATTACAAAATGCCAGAAACTAGAGCTGTAGCACAAAATGTAAGAGCCCTACAAGCTCTCAGAAATTTTCGCCATTATTCCCGAATACGATGGGAACCCAATATTTTTAAACACATTTATCTGTTCTTGCAATACCGCATATAATATGGCATCTGATAATCAACAAGTTCTGTTAATTCTCCACATAAGAATAAGCTCGTGGACGAGCGGCTGAACTAGTTAATTCACGTGACCCAGCCATTTAGCAGATATCAAAGTCTCTATAGAAAACCATTTTGGAGATCCAAGGGATCTCTCCGCCCTTATTCAAGACCTACAAAGAATGAGGCAATTACCCAACGAATCTCCATTGACATTTTCAGCTAGGCTTCAAACACACAAGCAAAAATGTTATCAGCTGTTAATACACAAAATTTAACTGTAAAGGAGAAACAGGCCCAGATTGACTTAATTGAGTCAAGGCTCTAACTAGCCTACTTACGGGTCTAGAGCCGAAAATTGGCCAAATTGTGCGAGCCAGTGATCCCAGAGATATACTGACCGCCATTTCTCGTATTAAAAGAGAATTACAGCTGTCCAATCTGGAAACCTCAAAATGCTCAGCCAACCGAAATGCACCCCAACAGACTCGTAAACCGAATAATGGTCCACCCCCAAAACAATGTTCGTTTTGCAAAAGAATAGGACATTTCAGCAGCGAATGCCTCATCAGATGAGACAATCCACAGACTAACAAAATTCTCACCAAATTATTCGGGCCATCGCCCATATTATGCGAAATCAGTCTGCTAATCAACCTACGAATTTTAATAATAGGCCTCAGTTTTCTCACCAACAACAAACAACCCTCAACAAGTAGACCAACCCCAACTTCTAGTAATTCAGGCAAATCCGAGTTTTTTCAAACAACAACAGAAAACTCATCACTTAAACAACGACAATTCGATCCGTATGAACATAACTATGATTTTTTCTTACAATGAGCAACAGAACTTTCAAACACCAACTGAATACAAAACCGTACCAGACTATTATTACCCTGATACACAAAAACACGACAAATTCGAATATCAATTCCAGCGAAAATGTTTATAATGATAATTATAACCAACAATACGATGAATATTACGATAGCGAACAGTTTACTTCCGACAAAATTTTCAGACTACCCGGTAGAAAACAAAACCTCCCGATCACGAGATCTCCGATCTCCAAAACACAAATTCAAACGATGAACTTGGACGATTTCAATCCAAACCCTAAACTTTCCAGAACAGAATTTCTGTCTAAGGCCACTTCTTTCGGTCAATTCGAAAAAACCTTTTACATCACCGACTCTTCCAATACATACAAACTCCTTATTGACACCGGAGCAGGACTATCAATATTAAGCCCGAAACTTGCCAACGATTTAAACAACGATTTCCCGAAAACGTAGTCATCCAAGGAATCACTGATCAGAAAATCTTAATAAACGAATCCACCCTTGTACCTTTCAACGTCGCCGACCCACACAAGGTATATATTGCAACATCGGACATTGAATTCGACGGATTACTGGTTTCAGATTTCCTTGAACATTATAACTGCGTTATAGACTTTAACAGCAAACAACTTGTGACTAATTTTAAAACCTTACCTCTCTACAAAAGTTACGGATGATACTGTCATGCGTACTCATAACCCTTCAACTTTCATAACTGCATCCCTGTTAAACAATCTCCATAGAACCCCGAACAGAACAAATATGTAAATTAAAGTGTAACCTCACTAATACGGAGGCTTTTCTATCATCCGCCGAAATAGAAAAAGTTTATCTTCCCGTGCTCTTGTTAAAATTAATGAAAAAGGCGAATTTCTTACTTCAGTTTTAAATGCAAATGCTATCCCCAAAACTGTTAATTTCGACAATTGGAACTCGAACCGATAACCAATTTTTCCGTAAACATTCTTTCCGAAAATTACTCACAAAACTTAACCCAAACTGATAGACGAACTACAATTATGGAACAACTTCGTTTAGAACATCTGAATGATGAGGAAGCCGAACTTATTTCTCAACTTTGCCTCGAATATTCCGACATATTCTATTTAGAAGGTGACCAACTGACCTTCACAAACGAAAATTAAACATTCAATAGACACTAATAACGAGAAACCCTCTTTCACAAAGTCATATCGGTACCCACAAATACACAAACAAGAGGTAAAAAGTCAGATATCGAAGATGCTTGACCAAGGCATTTACGTCCGTCTAATTCGCCATGGTCATCCCCAGTTTGGGTAGTTCCCAAAAACTAGACGCATCTGGTACCAAAAATGGCGTGTCGTCGTCGATTATCGTAAACTAAATGAACTTACTGTTGACGACAAATACCCCCTACCGAACATCTCGGATTTACTGACCAACTGGCAAATGGCCAATACTTCTCTCACACCTCGACTTAGCTTCAGGTTTCACCAAATCGAAATCGATACTAAAGACATCCAAAAAAACAGCATTCACAGTTGATAATGGTCATTTGAATTCGTTAGAATGCCCTTCGGTCTTAAAAACGCTCCATCCACCTTCCAAAGGGTAATGGAATATCTTTTAGGTGTTCAAAACGAGAGATTTTAGTCTATATGGACGACATAATAGTTTATTCTCCGACTATACATGAGCACATAGCCCGACTTTCGAAGTTTTCAAACGATTCCGAAAAGCTAATCTAAAGATCCAACCCGACAAATGCGAGTTTCTTCGCAAAGAGGTCGCCTATCTTGGCCACCTATAATCTCCGAAGCGTGAAGCCTACCTCAAAGGTAGATTGTATCTTAAATTTTCCCCAACCAAAAAACCCAAAAGATATCAAGTCTTTTTAGGGTACTGGTTATTACAGGCGATTCATCCCCAATTTCGCCAAGATTTCAAAACCTTTGACAAAAATTACTTCAAAAAGACATACCTTTCCAGTTCGATTCAGAATGCGTCAAATCTTTTGACGAATTAAAAAGAGCACTTACTTCTACCCCCATACTCATACCCCCAATTTTGAAGAGCCATTTATTCTTACTACCGACGCCAGTTCATTTGCTATCGGCGCAGTGCTCTCTCAAGGCCCCGTAGGTAAAGATTTACCCATAGCCTATGCCTCCAGAACCCTCTGCAATGCTGAAACTAAGTATTCAACCATAGAACGAGAACTCCTTGCAATAGTGTGGGCGGAAACACTTTCGTCCGATAATTTTGGCCGTAAGTTTTTACTTCTGACCGATCACCGCCCGTTAACTTGGCTGTTTTCTATAAAGGATCCTGGAAGTAGACTTGCAAGATGGCGCCTTAAGCTCGAGGAGTACGACTATCAAATAATTTACAAACCCGGCAAAGTAAATAAAAATGCCGACGCTCTCTCTCGCATTAAGTTAAAACTTTAATGAATACATATCATTTCAAGCAAACAATCACCTAAACACCATTTACAGTACTCCCAACAAACGAAACTGACGATCACTCACAAGAAACCCCAGACAAGAAGTCCCATTAATCTCCAACAAATCTCTGAAGAATTTAGAAATTTTGTCGAGCGATATCAACCGTCTCGCTCATAGATTACGACAAAATTCAATTTTCTAATTGCAAACTCTTAGACCGAGAAAACAAAACATCTTAGTATTTCCCCAAGGCTCTCTCATGAAAGATTTTCACATGACATCATCGAAGACATTTTCGAGGAAAATGCTGATTTCCGTACCCCTAGAGTAAATGTCTTTGCTAGCAAAAGTGTCAGAAAAGACGTTATTACATCGTCCCACTCCCTTCTGACCCAGAAGTAGTCAACGAAATTCTTTTCGCATCTTTGTATAATAATAGAGATGTGTTCACTGAAAACCAAGTATCTGTGTGAGAAATAACATTGAACTGCCCATTTTGGAAATGCTTTCGTTTATTTTTTCCGAAATCGATATCAAATGGAAAGTTTGCCAAAATATCGTCCAAACGGTTGAGAAAGACCAAATCCTATCATTCTCGACCAATTCCATAACGGCAAAAATAATATACACCGAGGTATCAATGAAAACTATCCGCAGAATAAAAGAAAATACAATTGGCGAGGACTGACTAAGGACGTTGACAATTTTATCAAAAACTGTCAAACTTGCCAGAGAGCAAAAGTTTAC